>JBCJKH010023887.1:0-12687 GCA_039877255.1 Loriculus beryllinus | reverse complement strand
CACCAGAACTGCACACAATACTCCAGGTGAGGTCTCATGAGAGCAGAGTAGAGGGGCAGGATCACCTCCTTCGACCTTTTAATGCAGCAGCAGATTACTGTTGTCATTCACTCAGGCTTCCTACACTCCAGAAGCAAAGCATTGCAGCCAGTTTGCCTGTTTTGAATTCCAGATGTGAATTGTGTTAAGAAAAGCTCTTCTGCTCATTGCTGAGCTGTAATTCCACTCCCAATTTATCAACTGGCAATAAGCAAGAATCCTTCTCTTCAATTTAAGTAACAGTTTTGTATGAAATCAGTCAGAAGCTTTGGGCTTAACTTATTAAGGCAATGAAGGGAAGCTAGCCTCGGTATAGCAGATGTAAACCCTTGCAAAACCAGACCATGTGAACAGATTGCAAGAGGCCTCTGAAAAAACATTTTAAAAAAATTTTAGTGTCTGTGAGTAGAGAAAGAAACTTGAAACTCGGGAGTTTTGATTTAGCCAAAATGCATTAGGCTGTAATCCAATGTCTTCTTCCAGTGTTTGATGGCACTGAGTGTAACAGGGGAAGGGGTATAATTAAAAAGGAATCAGGACAATTAACATGAAGGAAAATCTCCCTCTGTGTTCACAGAGGCAATAGCAAAAGCAGGTGATTAGATTCTTTTTGAGGGTGGTTTTGGATTGGAAAAGGGAGATTAGCTTTTGTAAAAGCCTTGCACTGATTTCTAATTTTTAGCTGTTTTTCCCATTTCTTTCAATCTTTCTTTGCTGTTGCTATAAAAAAGGCTTCAATTAGAGGACAGAAAAAGAAGTGAGAAAAGACAGAGCAATCAGAAGACAACGTTTAAATTTCCATTGTTACCTAAAAAGTAATAATAAAAATCCTACTACCTGTAATTAGGATAACTACCCACCTCCCAACTATGATGTGGATTTGCAAAGGATCAGTTTCTTCAGAGCTTGCAAGTGGCTATCTGATGGAGAAAGGCACAGATTCTATAAGAAACATTCCATATCATCCATGAAAACAACTTGATGCACTTTACAAAGAAATCAATCTCCTCACTTCCATTTCGCAGATGGACAAAAGTGTGAAATGAATTGGCCATCTTCTCTTCACAAAAAAATGAACCCAAATTTTGTGGGTCCTCTGAAAACACATAAAACCATCAGAAAGTTCAACTGTGCTTGGTAAGAAGCATTTATTCTCACTGGATCCCAGTGTAGTGTTGTTTCAGTGAACAAAGATGGAGGATCTTGCCCTTAAAAAAGATGCTGTCTTGGCAGTCTGTTAAGACAGGCTGAAATATGATGGTGGTAGCCCTGAACTGGATTGAAGGGGTCAGTTAAATTGCAATGTGTTACTTCCAATCCCATTTTCATTTTGCATATAATACATTGGTTGGATCAATCTTATGAAGCTCAGAAACAGTCTTATAATAAAGCTTAGGAAATCAGAATTTTTTCCAGTGGGCTAATTAATAGACAGGTAGATTTGTACTATCACTAGGCTACCCTTTCCAGCAATCTGTTCAGCTCAGGCTGCAGAATTTTACCTGTTTTCTCCTCAAACATGTAGAAATAGATCAAAGCTCTTTGTTGTATTTGAGATAACATTTAAATGGGAAATTGTCTTGCTTGTTCTAGTGCTGTAGGTTTCTAAATAGAAATTATTTTGCTGTGATATTTGTGAAACTGCTGAAGTGCTAGACAGGAAAAACCAGACACCTTGGGGAATTGAAACTTATGAAGGAATCTTATAATTGAGCAGGAAGACTTTCCCACCAACAAAGAGATGTGGAAATACCCCCACACAGTTGTTTATTCTCTTGAATCAAAAGGAAATTACATATCTGGAATTAGCTGTGCATGGCAATATCCAGGCATGCAGATGAAGAAGTTATGTGGAAATCAAAGAAATCAGGTTATATTCAGAAGAAGCAGTAGCTGAGAGAATAGGTGGACTAGACAGGAACAGCAGGAAATAATTCACAGGAGTGGAGCTGCCTAATTTCTGCCTGGAAACTTAGATTAGGGAAAGAAAGAAATTAAATGAATCAACTGCCTGTAGTCTTGACTTAAGGACATGAAGAGATGGAGGAATCATCATTTAATGTGTTAGTGCTTTAACAGCCATGAACATGGCTTAAAATGTTCACTTTGCATCTTTTTGGAATTTACCTGCCTTCAGGTTCCCGGCACTGGTACACTTCTCTCTTTCTGATATTACAGGTATATGGTACTCAAGACATCACCCATACTGTGCATGATGGAATGTCACTGTGCATTGTTTCCAGTATAAATCCGTGGATGATGAGAAGCACCTGAGTGTTTCCCAACTATGAAATAAAATATTGGTAAAATTTCTTCAATCCTGAATAAAGTCAATGGAACAGAATTACCACAGGGAGAGCCAAAGAGCAATGGCTATTTTCTGTCCACCCTTTGTCTTTCCAAGAGCAGTCTTGGGTTTGACTTAAGTAAATACAAGATTATTTGAGAATTACAGTAATGGATATATATGGCTGATTGTTTGGAGAGGGTGAGTATGGAAAGGAGAGTGACTGGGAATATACTTTAGGTTAAAGCTTGGGATGTAAATCACCTGGATGGGACTAACCTAGGTGTAAAATCACACTGTCCTAAGTAGAGGCTTCTTCAGTTTGCATTGGAAGGATGCTTGACATTATCTGTAAATCAATGCAGAGGTGGCTGTGTGAATTTAAATGTATACAGGTGATATATTTATTAGTAGTAATTACCTTTGTTGGTAGTTATTTTGACTAATTTGCTAATTACCTGTGGCATGGTAATTAATTACTTACTGAACTCCTAGAATATATATGGAGACACCTTGTGCAAAACTCTGGTTGGATGGGTGTTTACTTCACTGTTATTCCATGAGCTGCTTTTAGCATTTATAAGTTATCACTGGGTTATGTTTGTGATATTGTCATTACTGCTTGCCAGCTGCATTTCACAAGACTATCTAGCATTGTAATGAGTCCCCAGTAACGTACTTGGATTCATTAAAATATCCTCATTCAAAGCAGAAGAACTGTCCCTGTAGCTGCTCACTAGTCACTGCAGAGAGTCTTTTGTGAATAATTTCCATAGTTTTTGCAGTGCACAGGCCAATCACTGTGTGGAAATAGAGTCAGTCTCAGGGTTTTGTTGATATACTGCTTCAGCCTTTCTTTGCTGCAGGAAGCATCAGTTGAGTCCTATTTTGTGAGTTGAGTGGAGGGGATACAGAGTGAAATAGTCCAGAAAGTTTTAAGTATTTTTATTTTAGATATAAATTGGTTTCTATTACTGGGTGTGTTTTGCATGTAGAAAATGTTATTCCAGATGCCCCAGAACTTGAAAGGATAATCCTGAGCTTTACTTTTTCAAACTGGTGTAAGAATTCTACACATTCTGCTCCATCCTGAGCTTGAGGTGACTAAACTGAGCCATGAGCCAGTGTCAGACACACCATGAACAAATGATCACTTATGCATCTCCTGTCATAGCTTGTAAAAGAGAGAGGGACAGAAGTATATTGAAGGGAGGATTCACATCAGAGGCCACCAGTGGCACTGCCCCTTTATGTAACACTGTGCCATTGCCCCTTTATGTAACACTGTGCCAGACTCAGAACAGTAGAAAGAAATCTGTGAGTTACACAGGGCTCTCAAACACTATTTGGGGAAAAAAATGTCGTGATGCGAGAAGAATCATTGCTGTTCAGACAAGGTAACGTTTCAGGAGATCAAAACTTCATAGGATGCATTATGATCATTGGTTGATATGAGAAACAGCACAGCAACCACTGCTGAAAGTAAAGGCAAACCAAGCCATAAAAATTAAACTGACAGAAGAAGCAGTGGAGGCTGCAAGGTGGCCTCCAAGCTTGTGAAGCAGAGCAGTGGGGTAGCAAAGCCTAGAGAGTGCTGAGGCTGGGGGAACATTAAGACTATACTGTCTTAAGACTAGTTTTCTAAATAAAACTAGGCTGTAGGAAAGGAAAATAGGGGACAAAGTTGCTGTATTGCTAAATGCAAGCAAGAAAATTTAGAGGATGTTTCACAGAGCACATAGATCTAAAATGTAGCTTTGGGTTGTGTACCAAAAAATAAAGTGAAATGATTCACACAGTTCATCAGAGTTGCTTCCAGCTGCCTTAACGTGAAAGCTTTCAGGCATGGGGCTGAGAACTCAGGAAACTAGTTAGAAAGTCTTGAAGTTTGAAAGTCTGAGACGATCCTAGTATTTCTGGCCTTGCTTTCACCAAGTAGTCCCTGCAGAGCAAATTTTAGCCTGGATCTTCAAAGTGCAATAGCTGTATAATTCCTGCTGCTCCTGATGGAGATATTCTTCTGCCTATTCTGAAGGCAGCTCAGTAGCCCTGTTTTGTGGTTTCCAGTAAAATTCAGATAAGTTGCTTGGTACTGGGCTCTGCAACAGCCCAGAAGTTATAGAGGGAGCCTACAACAATTGCACTTGGCTACCTTCACTCACTAATCTGTGTAACCTCATGACATGTCCAAAGTTAAGTGAAACTGAGTCTGGGCCTTTATATACCACTCGGAGAACCATTATTCTTTGTTTGGAATTTTTTTCCATTTTAGATACATGACTATTTCCAAACTACATAACTCAACAATTCTGAAGGGTTTGCAAGGGGTGGTTTGACTGGAGGCATTTTTACTTGCTTGTTTGCTTTTTCTGGACGGCTCCTATTAAATTAAACCATATATTCATTCATACAGACAACATCCCAGAAACCAGGTCAATACACACTATTCATAAATTATTACAGAATAGGTCCAAATCCATCACAGAGGCATTCATTGATTATCCATACAGCTATTCCTTGTAAGTGAATACTGTATGTGAGGTCACTGTAGAATTCAGCTATTTTTAAAAAGCCATTAGTAGCAACACGGAAGCAGGCTTTGATTGAACTGGAAGTGTAATTTTCAGTTAAGAGCCTTCACCCAGTCTTCCTTCCATTGTGGTCTAATTAGATTTCAGGAAGACACAAAGTTTCAGATGCTTCAGTCCTACAGCCTCTCCATTAGCTGACACCATATGCTTCGCAGTTTCCATTGTGAAGTCCTGATTAATTCGCTAACGTTAATTTGAACTGTAGCTGAGATGCTCCACCAGGGACCTGATTAAAGGACTAGCTGTAGCTAGCCCTTCCCTGCTTCCTTCTGTCATCAGTTATACAGTAATGAGGTTAGCGAACATCAGACTTATAAGTTTTTTTCTCTGCTACTCTGGGAAATGCACATATTACATTTGGACTATGTAAGCAAAGCAGCGGCCCCTCCAGTTTGTTACCTGGATTAGCTTGCTAGAGTTCTCCTGACCTACTTCTTCCTGCATCGCTTCTTCCTCTCTCTGTGATATCTATAATATACATGACAGGATTTGTAAAGACACCTTGGACAGTAATATTTTTTCATAAATTTTCCTTCCTTCTATTCTACCTTTTCCCAAATGCTTCGCTTGATCCAAGTGGAGGTTTGGCAGCACGCATCTAGTGTGAAACTATTTCATCTGTTCTGATATTCTTTCAGTTGAAACAAAAGCTTCTGGGACTGTGGTTGCTGATACAAATTGAACAAGTTCTTGTGAGTACTTCCAAAAATTATGTTAATTTGACTAAAGGTTGATCATGGTAAGAAATGAACCTTAGTGGCACAAGAATCATTAACTGAAGACCCATCCCATGTTGGTGGTGAGAGATGCAAGGAACTTGTGTTCATTGGAAATATTCTTGCAACAGACTGCCGCAGTGGAAATTAATTCTGAGTGAGGACCAACTCGTGCTGGATGCACATCAGATGTCACAAATCAATCTTTGGATGATGGGATTTTTCACAGCTGTCAAACTGTAGGATTTACACCACTGTTGAGCAACTCTCTTCAATAAGCATTCAGCTATGGTAAGACAAAGGGTGTGACACAGGCAGACAGGTGATGAGATGCCACCAAACAGGTAATGACATCACCTTGGACAGATTTTGCAGGCAGTTCTGTACTTAACCTGTACAGCATTTGCAATATTTTTATTGCAGATCTGCTTGCTGTTTAGATTTCAGCCCAAATTGCACTAACTCTTCAGCATAAATTTGAATAATCTATAGTAAATAAAGAATTAAGTTAGGTCACTTCTGGCCTGTAAATAATCAAATCCACTACTGAAGAATAATCTAGTACAGTGATTTTCAGTCTGTGGGTATCTTGTCTATGACCCAAAGGGAGGAGAGCTGCAGCAGAGCTTACTCTAGCTGGGAGGGGCTGTTGCACTTTCCTAGCTAATGTTGTTGTGAAAGACCACAAAAGCATCTAGGCTGTGCCTCAAGTCCATCTTTATGACATTCAGCCCCTGAACTGCTGCCTTAGATACACTTAGGGGATAAACACAGACCTTCTGTATATAGGGGATTCTTCCCAGTCCTTTTCTTATTTCTCTGTGTGGTTTTGGCTGCCAGGCTTTTCTTTAAAGCAAGCCACTGCAATAATATCTTATTGACTTGGTTTTATAGGAAAAGAAAGAGTTGCAATAACTTTTTATTGACATTGTACTTCCAGAGAGGCATAGAAATAAATCACCAGCCTGAAGGACTCAGAATGCTCTCATGATTTCTGGGACTGCAGTCCCTGGATTTCCCAGCAGGAGTTACCCAACATTTCTGACTATCCTTCAACAAACTCCTTCATCACATCTAGTTGAAATGAGCCAGAGGATGGAAAGTTGCTATGGTTGTAACTGACAATAGGACAAACTAGTGGTGCTCGAGAGTGGATTCTCTCTCTATTACAACCAAGAAGCTATGAAAGGGTTAAGTCAGCATCCTGCTGCGATGTGGTGTCCTGAACCTAATACCCACGTGAAACTTCCTCAAAGTTTTTTTGCAATTGATCTTAGTTCTTTGCAGTGTGAATTTTGGAGGGAATAAAGGAGCTGAGGGAGGGAAGAGCAGATTGTATATTTTGGGTATAAATTAGATAAAGAGAATGATTAAAAAGTGCAGAGTTTTCTACAGTGTTTCAAGAACTCTGTCAATAAGCTCACTCCCTCCTCCCTTTCCCAGTCTCAATGCAAAGGCCTAAAATTAGATAGCTGATTAAGAATTGCTTCAAGGCGATCTAAATACATCAGTCTTGCTTGTAATGAGGAACACGGCTACATTTCTGCAATGATGATGAACCTCGGGGCCAGGGGTTGTTGGATACTTAATGTTCTCTGTATTGAACTTCCCATGCAGTCATTACTTCTAAGCATTTCTGAATGGCTGAATCTGATTAAAGGAGCTCTCTTGGAAAGGAGTTTGCTGGGGATAAAACTGGACAGTTTTTTTTTTCTCCAGGGTGAGCAGCTTTCTAGACTCCTTGTTTGCCAGCAAAATGGGATGATTCATGTCAATTTTTCTTTACCTCCTACCAGTAAGTAGCAAAACCAACTGAAAAGTTCACCTTGCCCTAACAAACCTTTACTTACAGTCTTTTGCACCTAAAGCCACATCTTAACGTTTTTTTTTTATAGACTAATGGCCTCATGTGCCAAATGAAGAGCTTTTGTTAGCCAAAGAGTAAAGATGTATCCTGCATTGGAGAAGCAGAAATTCACCAAAGTTAGAAAAAGCCCAAACCTTCTGTAACAACAGGAGGAAATAAAGTTTCCCTAAACAATTCATTTTTTTTTTTTGTTTGTTTGATTTTGTTTTGTTGGATAATATTACTGTATACCCCAAACAAGCTAAACCTCTTTTCTGGTCTCTAGTCCAGCTCCAGAACTGTCCTTTCTCTTGTGAGCAGAAATGCCTTCTGATCAAGGTTCTTTTTATGCCTCTGACACAGTTCAGCTAATAATTTTATGAAAGACCCAAGGATTCTCCTGGGATTTATGTCCCTGAAGGATGATTGAAAGGACAGGTAAGTGCCAAAATATGGAGTTACAATCCTTATAAGTACCCACTTTAGCTGCTTCCTTAACATCACAGTTTCTTTGCTAGAGTTTGCAGGTCCTGAGAGAGGTTTCATGACCCACGCTGTCTTGGACTAAGCAACCCATTCTCACTTAAGCCAGGAAACTAACCTTCATCTACCTGCATTCCTGGGAGGAGCAGGAAACTGCATAGGAATTCCTATTCCTCCCAGGAACGCATGGTTCCATGATCACCCAAACAATGCTTAAGAAGGGAGCTGTAGGGTTCTGCCACCCATGGGCTCAGTCCAGTCTTGCTCTGCTCCAAGAATTAGAGCTAAAGTGTTTATCTTGTCTAATATAGCTTCTCTTTTGCTATTTGTAGGGAGGAGCAGTTCCAGCAGCCAACACCACAAACAGGGCTAAAGAAGATGCATTTCACAGCTTTTTCTGAGGATGAGGAACCTGTGAGACTGAAACATCATCTAAGACAGATCAGGTATGTCAGTGTAGGCTTGTTGCTGCCACTTAGCTGCTCAATTTTTCCACTGTGCTTAGGACCTTCTGGGGAAGGAAAGTCAAGAAAGAGCTGTCCCTGGACATGAAGTTGAGACAGCCAAACATCACAACTTGCAGTAGACCATGAGTAAGAAAACAGAGGAGAACATCTAGACTAAGAATGATCCTCTTTCCCCTTCCCACTTCTTGGAGGATACATATGGTAACTTCAAGTTCAAGGTTGAAAGCCTTTTAAATCTCTGTTTCCCATAGAGAAAGGGATTTTCCGATGACCATAGCAGTGCTTTCAGACGCTAGCTGACAGGAGCACGTTTTCACTGTTGTTTGCTTCCCATCACACCTGACTCTTCTGGTTTAATCAGTGTTTCAGGGAGGAAATGGGGAGAAGTTCTGTGAGCTTAAAGAACGTGTAAAGAGTAGCATGTGTAAAAAAAAAAAATGAAAAGAGAAAGATATGAAAGAAATAGTGCTTCAGCTTAGTAGCTAATGGGTTGTGTCCTTTTCACTCTTCTGTTACCAAAGGAAAGAGAAGGAAACAAAACAAAACAAATCAAAACACACACAAAAAAGGAGGAAAAGTCAGCAATGAAGAAGGGGAAGTTCTCAGGTCTGTCAGTTCAGCCTTAGAGCCTGAAGAAGGAATTCAGTATTCTGTGCAACTGCTTTCTTCTTATTTCATCTTGCTGCAGTTGCTTCTTCACTTGCTAATTCATCTTAATTATAGAATATTTGGACAACTCAGAGGAAAAATCTTTGTTGACAGTGCTTGAACAAGAGAAGGTATTGAGGCTCATGAATAGGCACTGTGCTGAGAAAGTCTAATTGGCTTGCTATGACTTACAACAATACAGATATCACAAGCGAGGCTGGTGGTGTACCTGGATTTTGCTAAGATCTCTCTGTTCTCTTGCTGGCTCTCCTATAATTTTCTGCCTCCCTCCAGCTTGTTTTTCTGACAGGGTGAAATAACAGAATGGGGGATAAAGGAGCTTGAAGTATGCTGAGGGTTTCAACAGGTTGTTTAGACACCACTGGAGGGTGTCTTATTTCTAAACAAGCCCACATGCATCTCTGCAGGGAAGCAGACTATTAACAGTAATGTTACTTTTTATAAGAGTATTAGTGGCTTGATTGCTATAGAAATGTGGTCTCAAGTAAGGTGAATGTCATGAATAGATAACTGATTTTCAACTTGGAGAGACAACAAACATGGCAGGACCAAAGGGTGCATCAGGCTCAGATCACTGTGGGTACAGAAATAAGCAGCAACAGCCAGTGAGCATAAGGGCTTCTCTGTTTCTCAGTGGCTTTTGCGCTCCTTCACTGGTGAAGATGCTCTCTGCAGAGCACAGAGATGTCCTCTACTCTGGGCTTGCCCATTTTCCTTGGAGTCACATGATTACCCTACAAAAGAATGTGAAATATTCTATTTTAAGCAGGTTATTATCTCCCAGGATAACCAAAATGAAATTGCCACTCTCCTTGGAAATAAGTAGTTGTGCTTAAATACCAAGCTATTCTAATGCATCTCTGTCCTGCTGGGAGTGACCTTCCAGAAACTTCTTTTCTCTGCAAGACATCTCACCCCCAAAGCCATCCTATTTCCTGCTGTGCAGACCAAGAAGGAGGTTTTATTTAGGTAGCTCTCTGTTTGCACTTAAGACCAATTTATTTTTTGTGCAGATTGCACAGGGTGGTCTATTTCAGCACAAGAGGATGTACCTGGATGGTTTTGAGTGGTAAAAAACAAATGACACAGTTTGCTAAAAAGGAGAAAATTTCAGGAGTAAGTAATCTAAATCAGAGCCTGCTGCTTTATGTGGTAATGAGGAAAAGTTTGTATTAAAAGTTTCTGTAAGAAGTTTGTATACCACAATCCATCTCTTCCATAGGGTATCTTTTGCTTGTATAAGGTGAAAAACTACATTTTTTAGTCATGACTGTTGTGGTTTAACCCAAGCCAGCAACTAAACACCATGCAACCACTTACTTCACCTCAGTGGGGTAGGAAAGAGAATGGAAAGAGTGAAAATGAAAACACTTGTGGGTTGAGATAAAGGCAGTTTAATAGATAAACCAAAAGCTGTGCACACAAGCAAAGCATAAAGAGAAAGAGAAATTTATTCACCACTTCCCATCGGCAAGCAAGTGTTCAGGCATTTCCAAGAAAGCAGGACTCCATCATGTATAATGGTCACTTGAGAAGACAAACACCATCACTTTGGCTGTTCCCCTGTTTCTCCTTCTACGCCCAGGTTTACACGCTGAGCATGACATCATATGTTATGGAATATCCCTTGGGTGTGTTGGGGTCAGCTGTCCCAGCTGTGTTGCCTCCCAGCTCCTTGTGCACCCCCAGGCTGCTCACTGATGGGGTTATGTGAGGAGCAGAAAAGGCCTTGACCCTGTGTGAGCACTGCCCAGCTAAATAACCTCTGTATTATCAACACTGTTTTCAGCACAAATATAAAACATGGCCCCATACTAGCTACTATGGAGAAAATTAACCCTAAAATTGTCCCAGCCAAACACAGCACAATGGCAAAATGGAGTTCACTTTTCACAGTGTCCAACTCCATTGTTTCCTGTTTCTACAGTGGGTTATTGCAGCTGTTTGTGATCCTCTGCATGCATAGCCATGCTGAAAGCAGGCAGAGTAAGACCTAGTAACTCATGTGGGACCCACCAGAACTGGCTTTTCCTACTGTTTGAACCTACATTACCATCCCCACCTAGTCATCAAGACATGTCCTTGATAAAAAGTGAACTAGAACAAGGGTAGCCTGCTTGCTACTCTGCTACTTAGATAAGATGTTATTATTAATACCTTCATCACTGAAACTGCAATTTTGTTTTAAAGAACACATGATCAGAAGCACCCAAAGGTCTGTATCTCATTGAAAATCTAAGGAAGTTGAGCAACTTTAGGATCACCTTGAAATCCCAGCCTATGAAAGTGGAAAGCAGTGCTATTAAATTGGCCAGTCTCTTTTGTTACTACCAAAGTGTAAGGTTACTTCCACTGGCTGGAAAAGTGGGTGAAAAAAACATTTCTAGGACATAGCTTCCTCCAAGGGGTACCACCTTCTGTATGTAAAAAATGCAGGAGCAAGGGACAGTGACACATCACCTCACCCAGATCCCTCCTCAAGGCAGAATCAGATTTAGCCAAACTGCTCCCTAGACACTTTAGTCTATTTATGGCCTTGGCAACTTTTTCCTGATGTCTCACTTAAATCCTCCTGGCTTGCTTTATGCCAATACCGTCTTCCATTTACAGCGGACATGTATTTATTTATTTATGACTCATTCTGCAGCTACCCTCAGACTATAAGAAATCTGCTATTCTCATTCCTCTCTTTTTTAATCATTAGATTTAAACCAGTTCATCTCTTTCAGTCTCTCCAAATTAAGTCAGACTTTTTAGATGTCTGGTGATCTTGTTGTTGTGCTGATAATTATTTTCAAGTTAGTTTGGTTACATCTTTCTCAAAGAACACTTTCCAAACCTGGGTGCAGCACTGCAGCAGGGCAGAGAAGTAACATTTCACACATCTGTCCTGCAGCAATCCTGTTAATGTACCCAGCTACATGCTTGGGGCTCAGAGAGCTCTTAAAAATGTTGAGAACCAGGAATAAATACAAGACACAGTATTTTGTACAAGAATTTTAAGTATATTTTAATCTTTTTTTTGTGTGTTTGGCTGTTTGTTTGGCTTTGGTTGGTTTTGGTTTTGGGTTTGTTTGTTTGTTTGTTTGTTAGGGTTTTCTTTTAAATCCTAGAGTGAATATTCCCAAAAGAGACAGTGAAAGAGACACAACTTCACATCTGGTTCAAGAAAGTTCTTAACTCTAGATCCATCATACAGCAGTCAACGAGGTTTCCAAGACAAGACTAAGCATATATTTGAATGCTTTGCTAAATGATGACATTCATGAAAGGGAATACAAAGTGTGTCTCTAATACCTTTTATTTGGTGACATCTCAACAGAAAGCACTGTGGTAGAACTTTGTATGTGTGCATACACAAACATATGTGTGTACAATGCAAAAGAGGTTTTAGATGTCAATACTATATAAGATGAATATAGAATATTAAATATCAAAATAACACCTACCAAAATTAGAATATTTTAAAATATTATTGTGAATTGGGAATGGGTATTATTTTGCAAAGGACTTTGAACTTTCTCTTATGTTCCCTTTCCATACTCAAGGTACCACTTAGCAATCTCCAAGCTTAAAGGCAGTCAGCAGC
>JBCJKH010023882.1:0-35946 GCA_039877255.1 Loriculus beryllinus | reverse complement strand
CTTCCCCTGTGTACCATTATTATTATAATTATTTTTCACTGTGTGGGTCCTTAACCAGTGTTTTCGCCTACAGTGCATAAGTATGTGTTTGTTCAGTTAGCAGATGAAGTGTGTGCACTGATGGGTACTAAGCAATTGGGAAGAGAATGGGAATTTTAAAATAGTTCTGCTCCTCATTGCAGACGGCCTTGTGGTCTTTATCTGTTCATCCTCAATTTCCATTTGGCATTTTCCTGCTCTGTCCTGTGAATACCGATGCTTATACCTGCATATGCTGAAATTCAGGTACAATATTGTGAAACCAGAAGAGCTGCTTACATGATGGTAACAGCATGGGTTTTGAACTCAGGGGTGCTCATGTCCTTAAAAAGGATGTTCACAGCCAGGAGATCTTGTTTCTGTGGATCCAAATGCCTAATTAAAGGTGACAAATCTGAATTTACAGCATTTCTCTTCAGGGTAGTATGAACAAATATGAAGTATCGTGAATAGTAATTGCCAGGAAACAGTAAATCTGGGTGTAGTGAGTTAGCAATCAAGTGCTAGAGAACCCATTGGTATGGCTAAATGCTGAAGGGTAAAAGGTGCTTTACCACCTGCAGTGACCTGTGAAGTAATCTGGATGGTGTGTTGGATATTCAGGGTAAAAACCAAGCACCTCGCCACTGCACAAGACTTGCCCGGTGACGCCTTGCTAGCGTGTAAGTTCACACCAGGTAAATCCTAAAATTCCATGTTTAATACTTACTTCCTTGAAGTTTTTAATTTCTCAGGTTGTTTGCTTCAGACATTTTCACAAATTTGAGGTTCTTGGAACTCTTGCAGTGCCAACATTGCCAGGCCAATACAAGTAGGTTTTGAACATCTTGAATTAATAGTGGTTTGAAATATTCAGATTAACAAATCCCAGCCTTAAAGCGGACAGCTCTAAATATTTTTTGTTCTGTACGATGGGTGTTCAACTTAGAATTTATCATGAATTACATCGGATGTCTTTGCTCATTAGGAGGGTGAAAGGAATACTACTATCTAATATAATAAAAGATGTATACCGGTATCAACACTGGACAGATGAAGGAATTCTTCCTTGCAGGAAAAACGAATTAGGTGTATCTCTTCCAATTACAATGCACTGAGATGTTGCTTATTTACTGTAAGTTAAAATATTATGAGGGGAAAATGACATCAGGAAACTCTCAAAACCTGTTAGGAGGAATCAGGTACTTTGTCACGGAGGTGAGTGTACAGTTGCTGCCATGACCCTACACTTCAGCTTTCTCATTTTCATCATTTCCTCTTAATTTGAGTGTTCTTTTGCTCTCTCAGCCCTCAGTCCTGGGTTTTGAACCCAGGTTTAGAGAAGATTTATAAGAACTGCCATTGCTTTGTAAAATGGAGTATACATTCAGAACTAGTAGGTATCTGGGGTGGAGGATCTTTCAACTTTTAGGGGTTTGGGTTTTCTTTTGGATAGCATCACTGACAGGGAAATCAATGGTAGGTCCGGGATCAATGCGTTTCTCCTCTGAAGGGTGTTTTTTGATTTTAAAATGTGTTGATTTTTCACCTGCAACAGGAGCTTTTTGATTCTTGGTGCTGAATCTTGTAGAAGTAGCAGAACCTCCCTCCTTGGTACATGGGAAGTGTGCAGGGATCCTGTGCATGGCTCTCTCCGTGGGGCTGCAGGGATGTTGCTTGTGGATGGGACAGAGTCTTCTGCTGAGAATGGGTTGGAGCCAAAATGGGGAAAAGTTTGTTTTGGAGTGAGTTAAGCAAGTGGTCTCTCTAGAAGCTTTGGAAAATGTCAGCAGCATCAGGAATGGTGAAGAACCTGACAAGCAAGTAGTGTAGCTCCCAAATGGAGAAGGGTAGGAGATTGTAGCCAGAGGCATGGAATAATAAGGCCAAGAAGGAATATCATCCTTCCAGTAATGCCTATGCTGAGCAGGGAGGAAGGTTCAGTTATGGCCCTGCCAGCAACACTTTGAAGTGGACCAGAAACTCCTATAACCTTTGGACAAAATTTGTGAGGAAAAAGGTTATGAAACCTTTTTCCATTTTTTTTTTTGGAGTTTATTGGAGAAGGGAAGGGAGAGGGAGAGCAGTCTGCCTGCAAGGAGCAGGACCAAGGAAGCATTTGTGCCGTGCGTGGAGAAACAAAAGGGACCAGGAAGGGAAATGCTTGAAAATTGCAAGTTTGTGTGCAATTATGGGAAAGCTGGAGGAAAGTTAAAGTTGTTTGAGTGTACAGCAGGGTGACTTGGAGTTAAAGTCCACACGTGGTCAATTTGATGTCTTCCTTGTGCTTGTAGAGGAGTTACTGTGCTGATGCTGTCATCACTGTGGATAACAAAAAAATACACCTGGCCCAGAGAGCAAACTCCCCCTAAGAAAGGCTGTCCTTCCCTGCAGCCAGCTTTTTGTTCCATTTCCTGCACGTTCTAATAGTTAGGGAATCAATAATGCCGAATACTTGCTCACTTTTTTCCCTTCCCCTATCTAATGGAAATGCTTGATATTCACATTCCTCTTTCTGCATAACTGGAAAACCAGGGCAGCAGGATGTTTGGACTCTGTTTCAAACACTGTGCAGCTAGAGGTCCCAGTGAAACCAGGAAGAATATGTAGAGATTTTTCCAAGTCTGAGCTGTGACTTATCAATCTATACTTATTTTAAGAGACATTTGACCTGAAATAGAAAAAAATCTGCTTTTCTGCTCGTTGTCTTCTGCCTCCTTCCGCGCAGAAGCCAGTAGGTCTTCCCCTCCTCCCGTAGTTTATGCTTGTGTCTATTCCTTTGTTAATTATTGGTATGTTCTGTAGTTAATTCTTTGATGATAACAAAAAGAAGCTTGTATCTCTTTCAATAGACAGCAGTTTCCCTGGGGTGAATATCTCATTGCTTTTACATTGCTGCATTGTCTTGGCTACCATGATCCCTGCTTCTTGCTTTGTAAATGGATTTAAAAATAAAATTATGAAGGATAGAGACATAATGTTTTGTTCTGTTACAGGCATTATGTTATCTAAATGACACAGCTGAGAACAGAAGGGCAAGGACTGCTTTTAAGGAAGGAGCAGAAGGGTTAAATATAGGACTGGTTTAACGGATAGTAAATAGGATGAATAAAATCCAAATGATGTAGAAGATGGGCATATCTACTTTGCTGAGGGGGTGCCTTTACAATGACGATAGCAAACAGATTACAAGCCTTGATTTTGGGCGGTGGTGATGATATTTACTGAATAGCATGCACCCTTGTTTTTGCTGTTAAGCTGCTCTAGTAGAGAGATACAGACTGGAGTGTCACTGTTAAACAAGATAGAGATAGTGAGATAAATGAGGAACAGAAATACCTGACTTAAAGGAATCTGCTCATCTTGAATTGTGTGTTTGTGCTGCATTAGAATGTGAAAGTCCTGCTCTACCTGAGAGACACTGTTGTTATTAATGGTGTGACCGAACTAGTACACAGACTCTAGAGCGGTAGGTGGCAGAGCACGTAGATACGGGTAGTTTTTGTCTCTTTAATTGAGATTTCTGAACTCTGTCTATATGAGCTGAACTTTGTCCCTAAGATACCTGGAGGTGGAGAATAAGACAGTGACATACGGCACGGCAGAAATCATACTTTTCTACTGGGTGTTGTTTATGCTGCTGCCTGAAAGCCTCAACAAATGACACAAAAACGTGTCATTGCTGGATCTGCAAATGGGTCTGATGTGGTGTAAAAATCTCCTGGTTCTCCTGGTAGGTTGGCAGCCATCTCTGCAGCAGATGCCTAGTAGTGTGACTGCCCCTCTCAAAGGGAAGAAACGGGGTTTCATTGCATTGCCCCACTGAAATACATACACAGTGTCTGGAAGATGGGGGCTTTACCCATGCTGCCATAGTAGTCATGCTTTGCCTTCCTTTCAATTGCAGGTGTTTATTAACTTTATATGTATTTATTTATTCACAGATGTATTTAAATGTGAACAATTACATTCAGTTTCATTGTTAATTATTTCTTTTTTGGAGAGAGTCTTGCTGTTTGTCTAGTCACTTGCAGGGTTTGCTGCTGCTTCTGAAATATTTAAGTTCAAGATCTTGCTAGTAAACTATTTTAGTATGAAATCAACTATTGTGGTGTGACTTTTCTTTTTTCCAACAAAAATGTGAATTTTATAGTAACCTTAGGTTGGATGAAATTGCAATTTCAACCACTGAAAAATTTCAGGAGACTCTTCTGAAAATAAACAAAAATAGTTAAATCCTTTCCACAGAGTAGTAAGGTCTGTTTTACTAGGAGTTTTGTTGTATGTAAGATTTGCAATTAACTTCAGAGCCCGTTTAAATCTTGTTAAGGCAGACGATGGTAGCATTAAGGTTACCCTTGCATGTGTTTCAGTGCTTTGTTATGGGCATCTTGTTTGAGAGGCCTGTGCTTGCAGCCTTGTGCATCCTACTGCTCCTCTGGTTTCTGTTAACAACTTCTGAAACCTGTTATGAAGAAACTTGTAGTAATCACCACAGAACTGTATTGCAAAGTAGATGCTTGTAGAGGTTCCAGTTTACGAAGAAAGCTCAGTAAGCGGTACATCATCTTCTCTGGGGTCCTATGCACCTGCAGTAGGTTTGTCCTTCGGAAGTGCTCCCTCCGGCTTCCCTGGGCATGGTGTGTTGGTTGGTCACAGACACAGCAGTGCTCCCTTATCTTTTGCTCTGTCCTGGACTGCAGCCAGCATCCTAAGCTGAGCACACCGGTTGTTGGAAGGCTTCAAGGTGCGTTGCCACCCTACATGTGTTTGCAAGTGTGTTTGATGTTTGGTGCCCAGAGCAGCTTCTTGCTCGGTCCTGCTGTCAAAAGTCACGTGCAGCACTTAAGAGGATTGGTATCTGAGAAGTGGTATAGGTGCTCATTTAAAGTTTGTAATCTGCTGTGGACATTGCTTGTGCTTTTTCACTGGTACCATATGTGTTTAGTAAATATACCCATTGAGTTGACAGAGAGAGATATACAGTATTTATAAGAATGCCTAATATTGGAGGATTTTGTAGCTATGGAAGGCACAGGATTTCATGAAAAATTACTTCTTTTTGTGCTGTTTTACTTATTCTGCAAAATTCTTCTCACTTGAGATTATAAAAGTGAGAGTATTTCTCCAAATTTTCCAGTTGCAGTGTTCCCATCAGACACTGTAACAACAGAAGGTGATAAGCATCCCGTCCCTTTCATTAGAACAGAGCTCTCTAGAGTTCTTAAGAGGCAATTCTTACTATATTTATGGAGCATTATGCTAAATGTACTTTGAGATGAGAAGCAGGTATTCCCAAGACTACTGCTCAAGTACTGTTCTTGCAGAGTAATTACTTTTTTCCTCTAAATCTTCTGACACTTGAGGGGGTACCTGTCAGATATTTTTTTTTTTTTTAAAGTTAAAAAAAGCACAGCAAAAAACAACACCCAAAAGCAAAAGCCCAAACCCCATGAATGTGTTCCCCATAACCTCCTCCACTCCTTCTGCTCCCACTGTATTCATAATCCTTTTTTTCCCCCCTTCTCAAAGTAAAGGAGGCATATTCTTTCCAGACAAGGTGGGGAAGTCTTGCCTATAATAGTTCTCTCAGATTTAAAAAATGTGCATTTCTTTCAGTCTAAATCAGTGAAAGAGAAATGAAAAAGCAAATTGTTTGCATGTACCTAAGATTGCTAGCAAGTGAATAATGTGCTTTTAATGGAGGCAGCAATTTTCAGAAAATGGAAGAAACTGCAGAATATACGTGGCTGTTGCAGAGTCTTTTTTTGCAGTGCATCATAGAGGGTTTCTGGCATCAGTTCTGAACAGTCTGTCTGTGTTTCAGAGTGAGCTTCCTTTCTTAAAGCTCTGTTCTGGATAGAAATGATACTCTGGCAAGTACAAATGTGCACTGAGGGATTACTGGGAAGGGAAGCCTGAGCCCACTTAAGTGGAATGCACATCATTGATTCCTGCAGAAAAACTGATTAATCACAAGCATTAAAAAATAAAGAAAAGCTGAGTTTGTCTAAACTGCAAGCTAGTGAAATCAAAACTGGGTCAGAATGCAGTACAGGGCTTGTAAAAATAACTGTATGATATATGGATGAGCTATAATTCTTTAATCAAAAGAATACATTTATCCTGAAGAAAACACCTGTGGGGAACAGAAGGAAATTGGAAGAACAGAGGTAGCACTTCACTGTTGCCCATTTTTACTTCCTTTACTCATTTTTGCTGCCATACTTCAAACTGCATTTGCAGTGAGGTGTTTATGTTCAGTCTTGTGACTCTGGGTGTGGATGTTTACTTGAGTTTTATTTACTTTTGTAGTTAAGCCCTGCTAACTTATGGTTTGTGGGTTCCAGATATAAGAAAAAAACCAACAAACCCAACAAAAAAAACCCAAACAAAACCCAAGATACTCAGGCTGGTTGTTAAAAAAAAAAAGCAAAAGTTGCCGAAGTTTTTAAGAGCAGACATCCGTAATGCCAGAAGCTGGGGCAGTCCGGGTGCTTGCACATGTGCTTTGTGCAGAGGGGAGCAGTGCCCCAGCCCTGCTGGGTTTCTTGTTCAGTTGATCAGACTGGGATGAAATCTATGAAATGCTGCTGAAGCATTTCTCTTAGCCAGTCTAAGATGATTGTCTTGGCCAGTAAACTCAACTAGCTTACATTCATTTTGGGTTTGTCATTTTTGTCGTGGTTTCCGTATTACATGCTGTGGCAGCTAGATTCTTGGATATGGAACAGCTTTCTACACTGTGCAGCAGTAGCTGCATTTTAATGTACCAGTAGCTACATTTCTTCAGCTAACCTTTCTTTTTTGGAGGACTCCAGTAAATCTGATTCTTTTTTGGTAAGCATTTTTGGAATGTATTTAGTTTTATAACTTCTGTGCACAGGAAAAGATACATTAATAATATCCTCAAGAGCTGGAGCAAAGCAGACAGAGTGTTTTATTTGCTTTGTCCACAGTTTCACTTCCTATCATTGTGGGGGAGTTGCTTGATTTCCTCTGAAATCCGAATTTGATTTACCCTGTCATTTGACTGTTGATTTAGCTGTTTTCTGATTGTTTAAATAAATAAATTCCCTCCAGTGATGTGTGCTACACATCCCGTTAGTTTTTGGGGTTCGAATGCATCATTTCCTAGAGGTGGCTGCTATTTCTGATTTTGTTATTTTTAAAATTTAATATTTAAGATGTTGCAATATCAAAAACATAAGTCATAAGACCAGCTTGGTATTCTGCAAAATTTCTTGCAAAACGTGTAGCTGTTTATTTTGTGTAATACCTATTTGCCAGGTGATCAAGGCTTCATCAGGGCTAGTCAGAACACTTGCAGGGCTCTGTGTGAAGTGACACAGATGTTTGAGCCCATTGGAATTTATGTGGTGACTGCCAAAAGGCTGCTGCAGGTGTGGCTGGCTTGGGCATGTAGTGTTGGCAGGAGAGAGGGTGTTGGAGCTTGTGTGGTTGGGGGATGCTTTGTCTTAAGGGTCATTGAAATAACTGTGTGCATTTGATCTCTGAGTGAACTTCCTTAACCCTCAGAAGGGCTGCCTTCCCCCTCTGCATTTCTTACCTTTCCAGTAATGATCTATGAAGAGGTGCTTGTGGATGTGGTGGATTCATGCTACAAGACCCAACAGTGCATTTTTTTTGTGAATTACTACTGATCTTCTTCAGTAACATTCAAGAATAAAATAGCATAGCATAACATGGAACAGAATAGAATAATTAGGGTTGGGAAGGACCTTAGATCATCTAGTTCCAACCCCCGGCCATAGACAGGGACACCTCACACTAAACCATGTCACCCAAGGCCCTGTCCAACCTGGCCGCGAACACAGCATTTACAAACACTGCTCATCAGCAGTGTAGTATTTGGACAGTGCATTTCTGAGTATATTAAAGACCATTTGTGACCTAATTATCTACGGTTACCTGGTTTGTGGTAGCTGCGGCTATGGTTTTTTTTTTTCCTTACACAGAAATAGATAGTATGCATCCATGAGTTCTGCTACAGTATCTTTTCCTTGGTCTGAGTGGTTGTACTCCCTGCTTGGCAGAGGGCTTGGAAAAGCCCTTGTGTAACTTGTACTTTGTTTCACTAGGAAAAGGAAGTTAGGAAGGATCTTGTTACCCTTTGCCAATTGTCCGCTGAGGAATTTGTGAATTTGTCCGCTGAGCCTTCATCCAGCACATATGGTACAGCAGACCTAGGGCTGCTGGTGCTGTTGACTGAAGTGCCCATGGGTTAAATTTCAGGCAACTTTGTAGCTGCTGAAGCCAACCTGAACCGCAGTATTGCTAGCGCTGCTTACCCCAGGCTGTTTTTCCTGCTGTGTGTTGCTGCTGCAGAGACAGCATTTGGGAGCTGTTTACCTGCAAAGCATGTGAAAGCCAAATGAAAGAGAAAGACCCAGCTTGTATTGAGGGATGCAGGAGCAGAGCTTGTGGAGTCCTGGGGACATGAGCTTGTTTAATGTGCTTGTACTGCAATACAAGCCACCCATCACAGCACCCTTAGGGGTAAGTTGCATTGGCTCTGGATCAGCGTTAGGTGTGTGGAGAACTGTGTCCCAGTGGGATCTCTGGATTGTGATTTGAGCCTTGCTGATGCCATGCTCTCCTGAGGAGAATGTGCTTCCTGGTTCAGCCTGTCAGGTACCTCTGTTTCCCTTCCATCCCTTCTGGCTTGCGACAGCCCTGTTGCTGTTCCTTATCCCCATCCATATGGTCATCTATGCTGCCCACTTCACAAGGCCAGATGTATGCAGGTGCTGAGGCATGAATAAATTACCCGAAGTATGTCAGTATTAGCATCTTGTTTTGAAGACTGAACAGGTAACTACTGTTCTTCAGTGTGGCTCTGTTCTCCTTTCTGCTTTCTAAAAGCAGCTGGAAAAAAAATAATTATTGTGAGTTATAAAATTCTAGTCTAGATTTTTTCTTTTAAGCAAAACACTTTCCAATATTAATTAAAACACAGTAATCAAAATGCTTTTATCAGCATAAACAGTAATAGAATAAGCAACAAAGATATATGTAAAGGAAGATAGGGGTGGCTCAGACCTTTGCAGTGATATTTTTCCAGGGCCAGGCAGTACTGTTGTGTTGGGGAACATTATGTATGACCTCCATTTTTTTTCTGTCCCATATGTTGTAGCAGACCAAAACTTCTGGTAACAATATTACACTGAAACTCCTCAATTTATCCCTGCTGTCCCCAAAGTCATGTGCAATATGTCTGAGAGTTTTCTTTTAGTTGTCCTGTGATGTAAACTGAATCTGCTCTCAGCTGGTGAAGGAGGGAGTCATATAAACTAATGAGCTGGCTGTTATATAGACATGTATAATGACACTTTCATTACTTATTCGTGTGTGCCAAGTGCCGTTACAACACAATAATATACATAAAATACAGCACAGTACCTGCTTTATGGCAAAATGACAATTCTTCCCTTTACTCATCCCGTGGGTTAGGAATCAAATGTGTTTCTGAACTTCATTTATTTGCTTTGCTTCCTGAGTGTACTTGGAGTTTGAAATTTTGCTAATGTTTGTTGACACTGACCCATTGTAAAGACATAGCATAAAAGTATTTCACTAGAATTAAACATCGTCCTTTTGCCAAGTTAAAATGCTTTCTGAGGGTGAGTAAGAAAAACAATGCAGATGTGCCATAGACATGTCTTGGCAGAAGACAAGGGCTATTTATGGTGTATCTACCATCACTGCCTGAGCCTGGCAAAAATTTCCTGTAGCATATTCATATGGCTTTTCAGGCAAATAGTAAATGGGAGTTGAATTTTGTGTGTTCAAGCACAGGCTGAATCTCTCTGGAGTTGGGGACACTTTCTCCTGACTTCAGTGCCATTCAGGCCAGACTAATTATGTGGTTGCACGTTTATGTTGGCCTTTCAGGATAGTCTCTTTTGGATTTAGTCTGTAATCAAAAGAGAACGTAAGAATGAGAGGTCTCAAATAACCTTTGCCTTTTGCCTTTAAGTTTTGAAACAGGAGAGGCTTGTGTAGACAGAAATATTCTAAAGCTAAATACAAGTTAATTACACAAAACCCTACACTTACCTCCTCTGTGTCTGAGCTGCACTATGAAAATTTGGGCTGAGAGTTGTAGTTCAGAGACAAACTACATTTTTCAGCCTTTAGCTGAAATGACGAGTTTTTCTTTTCAAGTATGGAGATTAGTTAGTAATGACAAATTCTGATTGGGTTGTGTGTTGTCCCCTGCCTCCCTCCTCTCCCTTACCCCTTTTCTTTCTTTCCCTCCTGTGCCACTTCTGTGCTGAGCTTACAGCTGCTTCTGCACATCTTCAAAATAAGGCTGAACATTATCCATTGAACAGCATCATCTACCCTTCCTCCTGCTTACTCTGGCTAACCCATGTGTCATCCATATAATTTTTGACTCTTTAGGCTTCTTGGTGAGTGACAAAACCCCCAGGTCTCTGAAGGGACTGCAATGGCACTGGTTTGTCTAATTTCTCCAAACTCTTTTGCTGCTGGTTAGAATATACTAATGTTTATTTCTGGTCTGAAGCCCTCTTTTATTTTCTTCTTTTGACTTCAGAGGCAGCCAGGAGAGAGGAAGACAAAGGCAAGAGGGGAAAGCCCCCATGCAATGCAAACTGTGACAGGAATGAAGGCTGTACTTCAGCCCCATTAGAGAAAGAGGAAAATGTTTCTCATTTCATTGAGCTTGCACTAAAATAAGCTGTGGGTATGTCTGTTCCAGAATTGTAAGAAGTTAACTTTGCATTGACAGGTTACAGGCACCTCTTGTGGAGCACCCCTCTCTGTGCACCATCTTCCCTGGGAATAAAGAAATGAATTTTAGGGAATTCAATTAGGTAGGTCAGTATAATTTTAAGTAGACCAGCTAGGAGCTGTAAGTTTCCCAAGGCAGATGCTCCCTCTCTGGGAAAGCAGGACTCCAGTTCCTACTGAATGTCTAACTGCTGTGGTAATGTCAGTAATAAGCTGGTGGGGAGGAGAAGGACATCTCACTGAGCTTCTCCTTTGTGTCACTGCATTACCAAGGGCAGCACTGCCTGTGCTGCTGCTAATCTGCAGTTCTGATGCCTGCTGCACTCCTCTGGAGCTGAGCTGGGTGTGCTCTGTGCACCCTACCTGCATTTGGTTCAGTTAAGCATTTTCAGTAAGTACCTGTAGCCTCACCTGTTTTTGATGTGTACAAAAAAGGTGAGTTCAAAGTAAAGGTTTGCATCTAAATATCTTTGGATTTTGAGGTGTGAAAATCCTAAAGCAAAAGTAGTTGTGTTTGGTTTTGGTTTTGTTTGTTTGTTTGGTTGGTTGGTTGGTTTTTTTGTTTGTTTGTTTTTTTAAATCCTTTTCAGTCATGCTGGTGTGAAGTGTGAATCCAGATACAAGCATCTTTTCAGTTGTGACTGAGATCCAAATTTTGCATCTTGAATATTCCTGTACAGAGTAATAAATGCAGCCATAATTATTTATGGAAGTATTTCTGATGTCTGCTGTTGGTGTATTGGGCATTGGTGTATTGTGTTCTGAGCACATGTGCGTATGAAAGTTTAAGCACATATTTTGTTGTTTGCTTGATGTTTGGAAGAGTAGGTATTTTGAAGACACCCTTTTTCAAAGGGAAGCATAGGTGTAGTTTATCAAAAGCCATGTGGCAGGCTACTAGAAAATCTCAAGGAAGTATTTCCTTTTTAAATTTCTTTAGAATTGCTTTACGTCAGTCATGCAGGTAAGAATGATTTAAAATTTAAAGTATAAACGTTTTTATTAGATTTACTGTGTATGGGGATATAAATGATCACTTTAAAACATCAGTGTGTTGAATTCAGATTGGTAGGTTTCAATTTATAAAATATGGCATGTTCTGAATTAACAGCCAAATTGTGTTTGCTTTGCTCTTACTTAATAGAGCAGTACAGAGAATAGCTTGAATATGTTCTACTGCATTGTGCAATGAGATTGTGCTTCTCATAGAAAGCATAAAAAATTCCAAAGTTCAAGAGAATGTGCATTTCTCCTCTTGCCCAGTCTCATAATTTAGGAGAACGACTATCATGGTATTTATTATGTTTGATCTCATCTAATGTAGCTACTCAAAAGAATGTTTTGCATGAGCTTGAGAGGTATGAAACTTTTGAGTCCAAGGCAGTTTAAAATATTAAGCTTTTTTTTTTGTTTGTTTGCTAAAGCTAAGTAAATTTTGAAACAACCATAGTTTTAAATAATAGAACTCGCCAGGGAATGAATTTTCTGCTGTGTGAAAACCAGCAAGGCTTTAGTTTTTTACAGCATTTCAATGAAAGGGGAAGCTTCTTTAAAAAAAAAAAAAAGAAATTCCCTGAAATGCATGAGAGGGGAGGGAGTCTCCATGGGAGGTGGGAGGTCCAGCAGCAAGGCCATAGTCTGCAGTGTTCCACAAGTCTGCGTGTCTTTCAGCCCAGATGTCAGATGTCTTAATCACTGACACTAGTGTCTCTTCTAGGAAATCTATCAAATGACAGTTGATGTTTTTACTTCAAGTTTGGTTTTGAAGAAGCTTATATTTAAGAAAGCTTTCTCCTAAGGGTGAGGATTCCTGGTATCTCTAAGCTGTCTAAAATATTTTTCTTCTTTCAAATGCAAAATTTTGCTTTACTGCTAATTTTTGCGTTGTACTTTATAGATGGGAAGGGAACTGCATTCATAGTGTAACAACCTACGTGTTATGTAAAAGAAAAGTGAAGCCTTTTAGAAAATGGGAAGAGTAGAAGAGGTGTGAGTTGTCCAGCAAAATGAAATGTTACTAGGGCTACATTTTACTGTTCAGTGCAAACTTCCTTGGTGAAATCCATGCATCTGAACTTGGAGCAGGAGTTTGGCCTAGCTGAGGGTGTTACTGTGAGTCAGTGTGTGATTCACAACAGCCAGGAGAGTGTAATCCCTCATCCTGCGTTTCCGTGTGTGTATGTGCTGTGTTTGTGTCCCCCCACCCACTTTATGGTTGTGCAGTCCATTACACCTACTTGTATAAACAATCTGGTTTGTAAATTGAGGACTAAATGGGCAGGTTTCTTGTGTCTCTCCTTTTTTCAATACTGATGCATCAGGATCCAGCAAAACTTGATTTAGTTCCCTGTTCCCCTTAGTTTTGAAGGGATAAGGGGCTGTGAATTGGAAACACTGCCTACTTGGAAGATAGCAAAGGCCCCCAGCCAGCTTTATCTGAAGCTTGCAGCCAGTAGATCTTGCTCTTTGTTTTACCAAAGGAAGAAAGTTCATGACCTCTCTGTATCTTAACAGCTTTCTATATATAGACTAGGATCTTCCCTGGGAATTCTCACAGCAGCCTGTCAGGTACAGCCATGGAACATCCTAGTCCCCAGGTGATAGTTCAGGTGTTGTGTATAAGTGACTTTGTGTGCAGTTGGCTTGAGCTGTGTGTGCTGGGGTTTTCCTCTGTACGTAGTTGTGAGTTACTTGCCTGTAGGAAAAAGCATGTAAAAGCAGCTGGAAAACTTTCTGCTGAGTTGCAGAACTCTCCACTAGAAAGCAAGCCCACCATTCCTGGAAAATGAAAACCCATGTTCAGGGTCTTGAAAATGATTATTTTACTTAATATTTTCAATTGTGGAAGCATACGTAATTATTTTTCTGAATTAAAATAGAGCATGACAGAAATCTGAGAATCCCAAACAGAAAATCTTTTGTGGTAGATATCTTCTTTAAGTAAAGTATTCTGGGCATTAAGAACTGGAGAGTGTGCTTTATATACAAGAGTGGGCGAGTATATCTATCTATCTATCTATCTATAGATATGCAATGTTGTTATTATGATGTGTGCAAGTTTCTGTCAGTCCAGACATACTGCTATTTAAAAAACCATGAGGGATATTTTTAAAAAGATGTATTTTTATCCCAGTTATTGAAACTTTCATTGTATTTTTAACAGTGCTGTTGCTATTGATGTGGAAGAGACAAAACAAAGGCCTGCTGGTTGCTAGGGGATAACTTGCAAAGTTGAATTAATTAATTTGAAGTGTTTTGCAAAAATACATGGGTGGAGGCTTGTGATTTGATTAAATGTTTTAAAACTTAAGTTAGCTTGATGCAGTGTTGTCTAGAGAGCTGTTAGCTAGTTATCTGAAAAATATGCTAAAACAGTAAAAAAGATACTATATTTTAGTCTATTTCTCTACATTAAGCTCTCTTTCTGTTCTACTATGTTGCAGAAGAGGAAGCATTTTTTTCTTTTTAGTGGAGCCTAAGACACTATCTTAATGTACATAACAGCATTGGTTATGCACTGATTGTTCAAAGTTAGGAAGAGATGCTAGCACCTTCTTCTATCTGCATTTTGGTGGGGCACCAATTGTGGAGATCTCAGGTGAATAATATGAACATGTTTTCTGTGAAAAATAAAATTTGTATAGTTTTTTTTTTCCCTGTAGCTGATTAGACAGGGTTTGCTGCTTGGTCTTCTTAGTCTCAAATATTCTGTATTTGTTTTAAAGGAGTTAGTTACAGACATCAGAAGTCGTACTTTAAAAAAATACGACTTTTCTGTGCATGAGCTGAACAGAAATGAATAAAAATTTATTTTCTAATTTTTTATTTTTAATCCTATGTGAAAATTATTTTTTACATTAGTTGTGAAGAATTCTCAGATTATATATAAGTGTGTGTGTGTCTATAATATATAATTATGCTGTTACATTGAAAACATTTGTAGTAAACTCAGTTTCTCAAAGCATATAAAGAACTATAAACTAGAGGCTTCAAACTCAGGTCTGACAAAGTAGAAGATACTCTCTAATTTGTCTGACAGAAGAGAAGAGGGATGATTACTTGGGTTTTACAGGGCTTGAAGGTGTAATTTTAGGTGTATTTGAGTATATTTCTAACATTGTTACTCTGCATGCAGTTGCAGTTGACTTTGTTACAAAGATAGGAATTTTTAGTTTATGCCACATTATAATTTGTGGCAGAGAACACCGAAGTATCATACGAGTCTTATATTAATCAAAACTTCTAGAGATACAAATTGCAATTCCCTGAGCTGGAAAAATTAAGCAGTTTTTTTACTATTTCCTGTATGATACATTCACAGCGCAGTTGAGAAGACTTGAAGGTTTACCTTTTGTTCAGAATAGGGCTTGGCATTGCTTCACTGGTTTTAATGGTTATTTTTTGTTGCTTTCTTTTCTGGTCAAGAAGACTAGCTGGTTTTGCTTCTCTCTTAATAAAGTCTTCTGCTTTAATTTTGACGAGTGCAGACATGCCGTTAGAGATTTAAGCAGTTTTGAAAGATGTGTAATGGGTTAGAGTTCAGTGTACTGCTGCTAGCTGCTCCCTATCGCTGGAGGTGACAAGGATATGATAACTAAGGATGTAAAAAGGGTTTTAATGCTAGCCTGTGTCTTCCTGCATTAGTGGATTGATTTTCAGGGCTTAACTTGAAAACCTTTGCTTATGTTTATGAGCACTAATGCAGCTAGGTCTGTGAGGGTATCCCAATGTCAAGTTGAAAGGAATACTGGTGTCTTAGGCTCTTAAACAATATTTTCTTTTCCAGCAGTTGTCTGTGTTTGCTTTAATGTCTTAGAAATGCTCTCTGTTTCTACTGCTGGCCAGGTATGGAAGTGATGGTGAGCCATAACTAAATGTGGAAGATGGAGGAAAAGAGTGGGTTTCAAGAAGCCAGAGGAAGAGGGAAGGTTGCAGGGCTGCTGTGGGGGCGGGTGATTTTTGGTTTTCATACCAAATTTGGGAACTGGAAATAAGATTGAGGGATGAGGTTAAAAATGGGGAGAGTCATTAGTAAGGTGAAGGCTTAACGCAAGGAAGAGGAGTTACGCTTTCCTGTTATGGGTTCTCTTCACTACTTAGGAGTGTGGGAGTGGGGTTCCAGTTTCTTTCTGGGGCTAACCTTCACTCATACACTAGATTTGAGCTTACATGTTGATTTGAAAAAGAGGATTATTACTGATTTGTGAGGAGGAACTGTACCTGATGACTACTGAACAAAGCACAAGTATAAATTGAAATAGCAGGAGACGTAAAAAATGTTGGTAGCACTCAGTGTTCTGTCTTTATGTTCCTGATGAGGTCTCCAGCCTACTATGGTGCTAATTGCATTTCATCTTATATATGGCAATACCCCACAGCACAGTGAGATAGTAGAAGTACAGCAATGGTAAACCCAAGTTAACTTACGGTCAATTTTTAGAAAAAAGTCTTTATCTTTAGAAGTTTTGAATAAATTTGACAACAAAACAAATTATCCTTGAGAGTACTATTTTTCCCTAACTTGGAGTGCTGCATCAGAACCCAGAATTCATAGAGACTGACAGATCTGTAGTATTTAACCTTATAAAATAATCATGATTATAGTAGTTGAATTCGTAGTGATTGTTGTCAAAGTTTCAGAACAACAGTAGACATGTTTAGAAATGAGTGACTGCACACTTAAATCAGTACCACATGCAGATATTGCTATTACAGTGCTTCAGAAAGACTGAGCAGTTTGGAAAAGTAATAGTTAAATATTGTTACTAAAAATTGTTTTCCGGAGGTGAAAAGAAAGCCAGTTTTGGTTAAAAGATCTTGAAAAGTATTTAACAGATAAATTAATGCACTACTACAGTTATTTCCACATTGCTTTTGCAGATGCGAACAGAAAGCCCATTTTCCTTGGTGGGTTTGACCCAGAGGCACCTGTGTGTGTCTGCACAGCCATATGTTAAACAGAGATAGTGCTCCATTAGTGTCTGATCTTTAGAGGGGAGATGGAGTGGTGGTGTGGGGGGGCTTCTCCAGCCTCACATTAGCCTACTTAGGTGGTATAAAAAGCTTTTTGTGTGAGCTATAATGTACACATAGGTGTGGAGAACAAAGGAAGGGAATGTAGTTATAGTCTTGGGAGTGGTTTTATAGGGCATAGTAGAAGCTCCTGAACCTCTCAGCCCCCCACTCACTATTAGTAGGATTTTCCTACAACAGTGATCAGTGGAAACGTTCTGCATATCTATTCTGAGTCTGAGGACCCACTGTTGATCTGTAGGTGTTTTTCAGCATATGTTAGTTTGTTACTTTTTATTTGTGCCATATACCAGGTTGATCCAACAGATGTAGGTGACACATTGCTTCTCCTCTAAACCAGAAAGGGAATTGCTGCGTAGGCAGCAGGCAGTGCTAAAGCAACCTGCTGCTTACGCATACTGAGGTCCAGCAAGCATGGGGGTTCTCTTCCCACATGCACCCTGCTTACAGTAGCTTCAGAGGAGGTAGGGAGAGCTTGTGGGTGCCCCTATGCACAGTAGACCAGGAGGCAGGGGGAAATAAGGCATTTGGGATGCTGAAGCTCTAAAGCCTATCAGAAATGTTAAGATATCATAGCTGACCTAAATTGTGATAAACTTTCTTGCAATTCATATTACTTGTGCATTCCTTCCACATGGTTCAGCAGAGCTGTTTATATTCCAAAGTCCTACCCACGAAGCCTTGACTTTGAAGCCCCCAGAGGAATAATACAGTCATCAGTACAGAGAGTGGCATTTCATGTTTTTTTCTCAACGTCATAACTTACAGCATGTCGGAAACGTGAGGCACTGTATATAATAAAGTTTTTTTTGTAATTCTCTCTGTATATTAATCATTGCTTAGAGTTCATATACTACACGATTAATTGACTATGTCCATTTGGGAGCATATAGCAAAACTGGTTGTTTCCATCATTTATGGTGCTTGATATTAATGGCCCCCAAACGGAAATCTTATTTCCAGTACGTTTCTGAAATAGATTAGGTTCTTCATCTCATGCTGTATACCATTAGGGTAGACAACTGTATTTCTACCTTCCTAAATCTTCCCTTGAAACATTTTGCCAGACTCCCTTTTTTTTTTTGTTTGTTTAATCAACATAGATCAATCGTACACCTGCCAGTCTACAGCATGTCTGTATATACAGGCATACAAGTGTGGCTGGCTATTCCGGTAAAATCCATTATTCCAGTCTAACTCTGAATTTGAAGAGCTAGCATAATGGCTGAAAAAAAAAGAAAACAATGAAAGTTTATTTCCAAGCAATGCTGCAATGATGAGTGGAGGTGAGAGATAAGCTCTTAGAAGAAACAGAAAGCGCTTCTCTTTCATCAAATACATTCATCAGTCAGTTAACCTCAAGTTAATAATTACAAATTGTAATTGATAAATTATTTTGTTGCATTATTTGTTGTATTTAAATGAAGATTATGGAGTGAGATCTGTGTTAATCTGAAAAGGACACATTCTTCTTACCTTACATGTGGATTTAGCATACTTGGTGTTTGTGGCAGTGCTTGAATAGATGCCTTGGATTTTCCTACAGAGGAATAAATCTCACACAGAAGTTTTATTTTACAGTTCAGGCAGGACAGTGCTATTTAGTGCTCGCAGAAAGGACATGAGAGCTTTTAGAGATACAGTGTCACTCAATATATTTTTCTTAAATATTTTATTCCATCCCCCCATTCCCACAAACATAGCATAATTGTGCATTCCATAAACAATCGGTAGTCATGGTGAAAATGTCTTAATCTTTCATAGCCAGATATAAAGCTTTATTCTTCCTTTATTAATTCTCAGAGTTGGTTGCTGTGTGTATTATAGTGGCAGCACAAATTAACTTTTCTAGCTGGTGTATCGCTTGAGACCAAGAGCGGAGTCCAGGCACTGGTGGGGTGGTCAGGAGGCTGGACCTGCCCTTTGGTAGTGGCACCTCCTAGTGGTTAGAGGGCTGTGTGCTGTGAAGGAATGTCACTAAAGTTATGAGTTCTGACAATGAGCAATGTTTTTACTGCAGTATTTTTAGAACAGAATTCCAGGAGTCATGTGAAATGCAGCCAGGACCCCAGGACCAGGGGAAGCTGGTTGATGACTGGTGGAATATGAGCAAGCAGTGTGCCCAGGTGGCCAAGAAGGCCAGTAAGATCCAGCTTCTACCAGAAATAGTGTGGACAGCAGGGCCAGGACAGTGAATGTCCCCTGTACTCAACACTGGTGAAGCTGCACCTCGAATGCTGTGTTTAGTTTTGGCCCCCTCAGTATATGACAGACACTGAGGTGCTGGAGTGTGTCCAAAGAAGAGCAGTGAAGCTGGTGTGCTAGAGCACTAGTCTTCTGAGGAGCATCTGAGGGAACTGGGGTTGTTTAGTCTGGAGAAAAGGAGGCTCAGGGGAGACCTTACTGCTCTGTGCAACTACCTGAAAGCAGGTTATAGTGAGGTGGGGGTCAGTCTCTTCTCCCAACTAACAAGTGATAGGGCAAGAAGAAATGGCCTCAAATTGTGCCAGAGGAAGTTTAGACTGGACATTAGGGAAAATTTTGTCAAGAATTGGAATAGGCTGCACAGGGAGTTGGTGGCATCACCATCCCTGGAGGTAATTAAAAGATGTGTAAATGTGGTGCTTAGGGATATGGTTTAGTGGTGGACTTGGCAGTGTTACATTAACAGCTGGACTCAATGATCCTAAAGGTGTTTTCCAACCAAAGTGATTATAGGATTTTCTGCCCAGCTAAGGAGCCTTGTGCAGTGACACAAGTAGGGGCTGGAGATGGAGCTGCCCTGGGGCTGGGAGCAGTAAGTGGCCAGAATCCAGCCCTGCACCATGCGGCATCCTGCGCTATACAAGCAGGGCACAGCCAGGAAATGGAGGAAGGGATCATCCTCCTCTGCTCAACAAGCACCAGTCCATGTTCAGTTCTGGGATGTTCCAGGGTCTTTTCCAATCTGAATTATTTGATGTTATTAGGTTACGGGGGCAAATGGAGATGGTGTGCTATTTTGTAGGTATCGGAAATCTGCGGCACATAGGAAAGTTGATTTAAATTAATGATATGATTTCTCATGGATTGGTATAAATTGCTTCTAGGTAAAGTAGATGAGCTAAGAGAAAATAAAAATTAAAAAAAACAGATTTCCAGGGTAGATGGAGGTAATGTATTAATAGGAAGAACATGCATATCTAAGACATAGTATTTTGGCTAGAAAATTGTAGGGTAGGAAAACAGGAAGGGTAGGTATCTCAGTCTGCTTTCCTTACAGATTTAGGAAGTCACGGTTTCTTTTCAGAACAGCAAGAGATTCACGTGTATATGTTTTTCAGAAGTTCATGCAAACCGTGTAGTGGCTAGCAGCCACCGTAAATTCGACTTTTTTAATACCAAACTTTGCTGTTAAAAGAAAGAGCCAGTAGTTATTTGAAGCCTTTTTTTTTATTTGTAGTCCAGTAGTAATGCAGAAAAACTTAGTAAGTAGTAGTGTTCTGGTGGTTTTAGTGACCGTATTGTTTCAATTTAGTGGGTTTAAGTAGACATTTAATTGCTGAAGTGGATGACTAATTCACTCAGTTTTTGGCTGTCAGACTTTTATGCTGAGGACTGACCATGTAATCTGATCATTTTTTAAATAAACCACTGTTATTTTTGAAGTGGATGTGCAGGATACATGAAGATCTAACATTACGTTTTGTGAACACCTGTTTCAACATTTCATTGTCTCGAGAAGAGTGATACTGCCCAGATGTTCAGATTTTGTCTTGGATGGATTTCTAGTGAGTTAAAGCCCTTTTACTGAGGCTGGGAAAGCATTGGTGAGTGTAAAAGTGGAACGAAATGCTTCAGTGATCAAATTTGCATGTTTTTTTTGTAACTGGTTCGTATCTTGGGTCAGTATATACCCCTTGGTGGAAGATGTATATATATATACTTGTATGTCCAAAAAAATTGAATCCCTGACCAAACCCCCTTCTAATGGCATTATTTGCAACTTTTTTGGGTGTGTATCCCTATTTTCAGTAATACAAAATACCAAGGAATTAAATTTAATGTGGTACATCCCCAGAACAAAGAGCAGTTTTATGGGTTAACGAACAAAAAGATGAAAGGGATGAGGCTTATTTTTTCTACTGTACAGCATTCAGCTATTTTCTGTAGTCTTCTGTACCCCTGTTTTTCTTCATGGGACACAAGGTGGAATAAATGTGGTCTAAAGTTGATATGAGGAGAGTGCTTGCAGGTGAAGTGCAGTCAGAAATGGAAAAGGTAACTGTCCCTTCAACTCATCACCTGGTAACTTAAGTTGTTACAGGTATCAGTTGCTTTCTGAGACCTACAGAGCTACTTTCATTAATGTTAAATATTTTGCCAGCTTGTGCCATTGTGGGAAAAGTGAATGTACTTCTGTTGTATTGTTACTACCAATTGTTCGTAGTGCAGTACCAACATACCTTAGAGAGCACAGTCATCTTTGAGGCTGATTTTTCCCCTGTTGCTGCTATTGTGTGTTAATGCATCAGGTCTCTGTGCCTGAAATTTGAGGAGGCAGGAGACAGGAAGAAGGTGCAATTCAAACCCAGGGACTTGTTCTTGTTGGCTTGCGAGGCTGTAGAATGTAACTGGAATCCAGCTGACACTGAGCATTCGTGCCTTTCCTTTGGCACCTGACTGCTTGTTTTGACGGTTCCCTCTTACAGCACAGAGCTAGACAGGGAAATGAATGAATTCACTGGCAAACTTTCAGATATATTAGTTTTTTATTAACCATTATTTTCCTTTCAGACTGTGTTAACATGCCCAAGTGCATATGCTGCTGAACAGACAAGTCCAGTACACACCCCAGCCTGATGATTTAGTTGGTTTGGTCTGTGTATACTTTTTTTGCAGCAAAGGTTTTATCTGTTCTCAAAAGACTCAAAACAGTGAAGACAGCCACACATCACCATGTTATCCTAGATTCTATATAGTTTTAAGCAGAAGCTGCAAGTGTGTACTTGACTCCCCTTTATTTCCTCATTTGTCACTGAGAAGTTAAATTAACACACTTGGATCTGCTTCTGCACTTTCGCTTGTCCTCCTAGCACATTCATTTCCTCTGAGAGTTACACTGAGATACCTGTGCATGACTGCCCAGTTGACAGAGTATTTCAAAAAGCATATAAGGGTCTCGGTACTGAAAAAGATCTTAAAGTAAAAAAACTATAGATGGCATCTACATTTAAATCATTTCAGCTTTAGAAGGATGATCTCGGCACAGAAAGCCTCAGTGAGCTCAGCTCGGCAAAGCCAATCTGTTTCTCCAAATACTGCACTTAACTCCAGATACACTTACTGTGGTAAGAAATACTCTTCATGTTTTGGCCTGCACAGATTAGAAAATACAGGGGTGTGTAAGGAGGAAAAAAAATGTGGTTTGCTTGATTTCAAGATGTGTTACAAATTGTAGTGGCAGTTACAGCTGGCCTGTACTCAGCTGAAAGCTGTGGTTGGGAAACCTGAGTTGTTACGGACAAAGTAAGAAGTACAGACGCTTCTGGGGAGGTGCTTGCTGTCCTCTCCCAGTTGTGCTCTCTGGGAGAGCTTCAAACCCAACAAAAGAAGTTATCCCCCCACACATCCCACCCCCAACTATGTTATTGTTGACATGCAGATGAAGTGGTCTTCTAGATGAAGTAGTCCTGAAGATGCTTCAGGACATCCTCCTGGTGGGCGGGTCAGATTAAATCACAGCAGTGGGCGTAATTTGGAAACAGTAAGCATTGTAAGGTGGGCTTTTTGGGAGCTTGATTGTCTGCTTTCTGTTAAATAGATGGCTACTTGAAAGTTTGTGGTGCATTCTACTTGTACGATATGGACAAAATATTTCAAAGTATTCCAACTTTTTATGTTAAACATTTCCATAAATTTTTGGAAAGGGTGCATTTGCAAAAAAAAAAGACACTTATTTAGATCTAAATGAGTAAGAAATTTTGTTATGTCATTAATAAGAACACATTGCAGTTTCCATTCCTATTTCTAGATACTGTTTTCCACATATGATCCTTGTTTCCATTATGTGGGAACATAAAATTGTTAACTACAGAATACTGATTGATATTACTTAAAACTGTTTTCTCAATTTTTCCTTTATGCTTTTTAGAAGTCATGTTTTATGAAAAAAACAGAGTATGAATGGCTGCATTCTTACTGCCTTTGTAATGTGCCCTTGCTTCCCCTCTTAGTGCTGGTGATCACATAGCAAATATTTATCTTCCATTATAGAGGACTTTAGAGCAGCAAATGTAGTGCTCATGAGTTTAAATTATAAGTACCTTTATAATCATAATCAAGTAGAATAGTTAAATGGGTGTACACAGGAAACAGGAGATCTGACTTGCTTAGACTTGAGCTGAGTGATGCAATATTTAAATGAAGATATTATAAATCAGGTTTAGCATTACTTCTATCTTGCATTCAATGAAGTGAACTTGCTTGTTCTTCTGCATGAACTAGTGACAAAGGCATCTATACAGCTTTTACAAAATAATTGCATGTTGCTAATTTGCAACATTGGTGGAGCAATGTAGCTAATGAGTTTTCTATCAAAGCCTGGCTTTTTATCTCCAGATGTATTGTAGATTTGCAGAGTGCAGTACCCTTTTACACAATCACAACAGTGAAAGAATATAAATATGGCTTTGTTTCATCAATAAAATGTGGAAATCTAATTGTAATATACAAATAAAATTTTGAAACAACAGCAAAGCATGTGACTGAGATGTTCTCTTAAATCAGAACAACTCTGAAGCAGGTTTCTTAAAAGTTTCTGAGTAATTTTTTGTATTTTGTTTAATTTTTTTTTTTTCATCTTTACAAAAATTGACTTTTGTAGACTCGATAGCTCCTGTACTTCTCTCTGTGGTTTAGTGTTGGAGCCAGTCCCTCATTTGTGAGATCTCACTTGAAAGCCTTGTGCTGCCACCTGGAGAGGGGGACCCTAAAGGTGTTTTGGGTGTCTTGAAGGAGTGATTGGACCAGTTCACCCTGCAGATGAAGTTGTGTAAACTCTGGTAATTGCCGATTTCCACTTTATGACTCAGTAACTGGTCTAAGCCAAAACAGTATTTCTGACTGCTTCAGAAAGGGCTTGAAGATTTATTACTGCTGTTGCATAGGGAATTTTGAATATCTGTTTGCTGGCTGTGGTTTAGAAATACTACTTGACCAATGTAGGAGTACAGATGTGCTTGTAACATGACGGAGCAGGACTTGAATTTAATTAAGTGTTAAATTAGGTCCACTTTCTTTTGTATTTACCAAACACTGCATATGAGCTTGCTCTTCTAGAGGGTATATTTGGTGTATACAGAACACAGAATAAGAATTTAAATGTGAACATTTATGCAATTTGGGTGTTTCAATGTTGTTTGGTTCGTTAAGTCATAGAATTAGTTCTGGATTTTCTTAAATCAGTAAAACCAGTCGATTCAGTATTTTGTGTGATTGGTGGTTGTTGTGTCTTTTTTTTCTCTACAAACGTGTACTCCTCTCTCCCATAGATGTCTCTTCCCTCCCAAGCCTCCCCCACCAATCCTTGATTTGTGTGAAACCTTTAATAGAGTAAAAGGGCCTGGAGTAGAACTGCTCTGTGAAGTTTGGAGAGGGTTTTAATGAAAAGTTTCATTGTTATTTCATATTTACTTACCAAATCCTGCCAGAGTAAATTCTTGCCAAACTAGTTTTACGTATTTCTTGTCTGGTCTTGCTAATGTACTGTTTTGTATCAGGATCTTGTCTGACAGGAAAAGCAACCAGAGCAATTCAGGCTATGGCACAACAAATAGGTGATGCAGGAAAAATGAAGACAATCTAAAACTTCTTAAGCAATATTGAGAAACTTTTAAAGGAACTAATTAGCAAAAGTGATGCAGCTTATATAACAAAGCTATTTTTAATGTAGATTCTACATGCTGAAATAACACAATAGTGCTTGAGGAGTGGGTGTTTCTACTATTGATTCTGTGATCGTGCATGTTTTCTTAACATTTGCCTTGGAGGTGGGAAATACTTGTGGTAGGAAGAAAAAAAATAAGGATACAGGAATATTGGAGTGGTAATTTCAGTTTGGGCGCTGTTTGTTTTGATGGATGTAGTCAAGTCACTGAGCCAGTATTGCAGTTACATGATTTTAATGTTTCTGTTCTTCAGTAAGAAGATTAAGTGATGCAAACAAAAGTCGTTAAGTGTGTGACATAGGAGGGATCAGACTGTAAAAAAGGCCAAACTAGGTTTTCAATTTCTGATTTTCCATTGAAGCCTGGCTTATGGTTCAATTCTGACTTGGCTTTGAGTTGGAGAAATTAGCAAAGGAAATCTGAATCAAGTCCTTCGACTGATTATTGGTGAGCAGGCGCTTCATAGTTCAGCAGTTTGGTTGTGTCTTCAAAACCTGTGTCTTCCTTAGTGTTTCAGTGTCCAATGTAGATATGAGAGGTAGAGGAGATTTTTGTAATGGGCCAGAGAATTAGAAAGGATCATCTTTCCTCTTAGTTTGAGAGCAGAGCTTACAAAGGCACCTCTTCAGCAGATTATAGTTTAGAATTTTTTTATTAAGGAACTTTAAGGGATTCCTGGTGCACATAGAAGGCCTTTTCCAGCCCTGTCTGTAAGTCCTAGTGAGTATTCAAACAAAAAAGTTTAGTATTTGCATTATGTACCATTTTACAGAATAAATTTCTGTATAATGTGGCTGTGTGTGCACCTCTGCATGCATGGCAGTGAGAATAAGGTAGTACTATTTTTAATTATTCCTGAATTTTGACCTAAAAGAAATGAATGCTGATTATGTCCTACAGTGTGCTACAGCAGTACGTTCTGTTTGGTGAAAAGCCATGTCCTAGGAAAATCAGTTAATTGTATAATAAATACTTGCTTAGAAGAAATGCAAGGTAATGATATTTAATGCTTGGAGAAATTAGAGAAAAAAATCTGTAATTCAATTTGTGAAATGGCTAGCCTAGTGACTATAAAATGTAATTCTGAAATCTGATCATCTGATGATGATTTACAGCAGTATTTAAGGTGGATGTACCTGTAAAAAGAATCAAGTAAGTTTCATTGTTATCAAATTTCTCCAAAATCTTTGACATACCCATACATATCACATGCAAATAAACAACGTTCTAGCATATTAAAACCAAAGTGAGTCTCCCTTAATGTTCTTCCATGCAGCAATGCTGCTGAGGTATGTCCTGTCAAGATTTAAAAACACATACACATTTAGAAGGATTCTGGTGGCCTCATTTCTTGTCCTGTGCTGTCATTTAAGAAATCAAATTGTTTAAGGGTGGAGTGCTGGGGTTTTGTTTTGTTTTATTTTGGTTTTTTGTTTAGTTTTTTTGGGTGGTGGTGTTTTTTTTTTTTTTTTTTTTGTACTTCTAAGTACTGGTACCTGAAAACACTGTGATGGCAATTGCTAGTTTTAGGAAGTCAGACACTTTGCAAGATGTTGCAAGTTGGAAAGTCTTCACTGAAATCAGTGACTTTCTGCAGTGGTGCCTGCTCAGTGGAAAGCAAGGAAGCTTTTTCACTGCTAGACAACCTGGGGCATTGCCACTGTTATGGGGGAATATTTAAGAAGCAAGAAAAGATTATGTGTCACATTCAGGTCATGTATTTACAGTGAAACTTTCTCCTGTTAGAAAACAAACCTTTTAAGAATAGCACGTTAGGTACCAAGCAGCACTCAGGTCATGTAGTGATATGTAGAAGACACTTTGTAGAGACAACTTTATTCCTTATAGTTTCCTTTTGTATCAAAAATAATAATGAAGACTGTAAAGCCAGTCTTCCCAGTTGCTGGTAGGCATATTGTATATACAAAACCACGTACACATGTATATGCATATATACACCCATATTAATGTCTGTATGTGTGCTTATATGTATCTTTTTTAAATTAAAATGTGGAAAGTGTGCTTTGTATAAGGTTTAGATATCCCATCTACCAACTCTACCAAAGCACAGATAGAAATCCCTTTGATACAATTTAAATATAGGGTTTTACCCTTTTGTAGCTGTCCTATAAATGCTTCCACACGCTTTACAGCTGTTCTGTAGCATTTTGTGCCTGTTGACCACTGTCTGAGATACTTTATTTTGCGGACAATGTATTTTCCTTTTACATAGTGCCTATATTCAGTAACACTGGGAATGCTGTTCGCCTATGTGTCAGTGGTGGAACTGGGACTCAGATGCAGCTGATAAAAGTGGGAAGAGTATGTACCTAATCTCGGGAAATTAAAAAAAAAAAAACAAGTTTGGCTTTATATATCAATTTATATTTATTTACATGAATATGACCTAAATGGCTGCTTGCATGTCAAGCAAGGACTGTGATGTTAACTATTTGGTGGCGTAACTTTTTTATGTTGGTATGTGATATCTGATATTATTTTCTTTTATGCAGGATCCAAACTACTGGATACAAGTACATCGACTGGAGCACGGGGATGGTGGGATCTTAGATCTCGATGACATTCTTTGTGATGTCGCCGATGACAAAGACCGTGTAAGTACACATAGCTGTGAAAGCAGCTCAGCTCACTGCACGTTGGCATATCAGTGTTGTGTGTTTCCTGCATGCGCCCAAAAGTGGGAGCCAATACAAAGGTCTTTTTTTTTTTTTTAATACAATTTCCTTGGCAAATGTGAGAAATCTGTTGCTGTTATGTTTTTTTCAAATGTACAGGAAATCTTTCATTGAAATCATGGGTTTTCCATCCTTTCTAGTTCTTTAAAAGTTCAAGGAAGAAAAGGAGACTGCAAGGATAGACAAACCTCATATGGCGAAACAATGATGTAAAAAAAATGGGTCTGCAAGTTAAGATTTTAGCTTCATGTTGCCAGTTGAATATGAGCAAAAACCTCACAATCTTTGTAAACTGCGTAGGGTTGATGAATTGTTTTTCAAAAAACTTACTGAGACAAACTGATAGTTACAAAGAACTTGAGAAAATAATTACACACTGCTGTATCTTGAGTGTGCTTATTATTTTTTTTGGAGTAGAGATTTAGTTCGCAGTCAGCTAAGAGGTTTTTGGTTATTGGCTGTTTGAGATTATAGTTACTTCTGTCTTTGAATTCCATGTTGAAATAAGTGTAGGTAAGAAACACTGTGGCAAACTGCAAAGACCTGTATAGAAGACATTTTTCTCTGCAGAGCTGCATGTGTTTGCTGAAGCTTTTGAGAGCCTTCAAGCTTGATGCAGACATCAGCCTGGAAATGTGTTTCAGGACCCTGCTCCTTCACAGACAGAAATCTTAATTGCTTCTGTTGGAAGCAGCAGGCTCTCTGAAGACTCCTTGAAAACTGTCCAAATGATGACTCTTAGGCTAATTTTTCAGAAATAAATACTTTGCCTGCAGTTATTTCTTGTGACAAAATTTAATTGACATGGTTATTTCAACCAGGACTTTATAAAGAAAAATGATGTGAGGAGTCTTGGGACATGGAGACTCCTCGCTGTCTGAAATGTTGGGATTACTCAAGCTGTATAGGGTAACAGTGCTGAGTTTAGAGGAATTTCTTCCATAAAAATAGTGTCTGGCTAAGATTTCACAGAAAGCTAATTAAAACCTCTGGTTAGTTATCTCATATTGAAGTGCTCAGCTGCTTGATTAGTTTAACTTTTGCTTACAGGCCTCAAGGAGGCTGGTGCAAGTTGTCACTATGTGCGTATATATACACACATATACATATGTGTGTATGTAAGTGTATATATATATATATATATATATATATATATATTTTAACTTCTTTGAATCATGTGCTTAGCTCCTCATGTGCTTCTCCCTTCAGAAGGAGAAGTTTGAATTCTGGTGACTTCAAGACCTCATTCTTTGGCTGTTTCCTTGCTGCCTTCAAGTGCAGTAATTCCTCAGAGTGAAACTCTGTGGGTGTTTTTATGTGTGTGACTAATAGGTGAAAAACTCTGACTGCAACTGAAACAAGCTAAGTCATTATTGCAATATTGTTTTTGTGTATAGATGGACAAGATACCTAGTTATTAGTAGTATTTATTTCTGCATTTACCAAGCACACATCCTCTGATTCTGTGAATCCAGGAAGTCTCTACTGATACCGCTTAGCAGTTAAATTTCCTTTTTTTGAGGGACATTGCAGCATTGATTAGCAAGGTGCAATATAAACATGCACTGTGCTGTGCTCATTTATATCCTTAAATTAATCATTATCACTTGACCTTCATGTTTGATTTTTTTAAAGCATTGCAGTCATTAGTCATTGTTTTTCAGTTTCTTGTCTTGTATTTTACAGCTGACCTTCCTGCTTCCCTTTAGTTTTGGATTGCTAGCTTTGCATTTGATGCTTCCTTCTTGGCAAGTGTATCAACTTGTTTTCTGTTAGCAGAATCTGATATAGGTCTCATTAATGCATCGTTCTGAATATATCTCTATTTAGTGATATTTTGTACATATACGTGGAATCATATCTTGCTAAAAAGCATTTAACAGATATTGTCTAAGCATTTAGTTAATTATTACTGAGGTCTGTAGGATTAGTTACACTTAAAATTAAACATTAGCCTCTATATATATTTTTACTTGTGGCAAAAATATCTAGGTTATTGCAAAACTCTTTAGATGTAGGGGTCATTCCCATACTGATAAATGTAGTTTTTGTCTTTTTTATGTTGCTTTTATGCCATAATTGTACAGTGTAATATAAGCACAATACAGAATGCAAAGCAGCTAAGGACGGGCTTGTCCTCTTGATGAATTTATTGCTCTGTATAGGCAACTATCTTAGTAAAAATAAAACTTTCAGTAATGTAAAGAATATATTTACTCCTATACTACTGTCTCCATGGAGAAAATGTTCTCTACTATAACAAATACAAAGACCCTTGGAGACAGCAGCTGTTCTGAGTGGAATAAGAGAAGTATCTTTACTGTCCTTCACATTAAAATGCAGCATGGTAGGGTGACTCTATTTAGCTTGTCCTGTCCCTATATTTTGGTATTCTCTTTGTCACTTACTAAACCAGAATGAATGAGTAAGGGTTAACCAGTTGCTCTCTGGAATGATTTGTGATGATCAGTGTTGTTCCCCCTTAAAAAAAGAGAAAAACATGAAACAAACTACATAGAAAAAATAATTTTGCCAAGCTATTTGTTCCTTTCTGAAACAACTTTTCTTAAATCCTTTAATGGAATTCATTGAGAAAGTGCATAATACTTTCTATTCTAACTTAGGTGGCATGCAACTTCAACATTCATGTTACAGAATATTACTACACATGAAGTTGCTGCTGAAAACTTGGCTAATATAGCTAATGGTAATAACACTATTAAAACAAAAGGTAATAAATGCTTATTTGGATAATTTTTTTCATGGAAATCTCCTTTGTGATTGTTTGATTGAAGTGTCCAGGTTTTATTATGGAAAGATAGTTCTCAATGGGAATATATCAGGGTTTGGTTTTTTTTTTTTTTTATATTTATCTTTCTCTCTGTATACATGACTACAAGTGGGTTGTCTTGCTTTTGTTGTTTCTGAAAAATATTTGGCTACAGAAAACAAGAGTCTGTTTTCAACTACTGGCATCCATTCCAGTCTTAATTATGAGCATGTCTGGTACTGTTTGAGGAAACTCCTGAAAAACTTGGGCAGATGAATAGCAAGTATCTTTTCCAGAAATAATGAAGTTGCACTTTCAAACTTGCTTTAGTCAACTGCATAACCTGTTTTCATTATTTTATAAGTGTACGTTTCTTGTGCATTCCATAATTAGAACACTATTTTCAAGATAGGTTAATAAACTGTTTTGCTTGGTTTCCTGTGACTTGCACCACTTTATTTAATGTCTCTCAAAAAACATATGTCAACTTGACAAGTTTCCAGCTTGATAACAACATAGTTGATGACCTCAGTTCAATTCTTGGTAAGCAGACATCCTCAACAGCCAAAAAAAACCCAAAGAAATGATGAATAAAGCCCACCCCAACCATCCTTAACCATGGTTTCTGTTGGCAGGCTGAGGCACTCAGACACTTCAGTGATCCTCATACTTTGGGTGTAATATGAAAGTACTTGTTCAGGGATCTTTCAGGCCTTTGTTTATCCATGGAAAAAAAAATATTCAGGAAATTGCTGTGTAGTTTTCCATTTTAGAAGTACATGTATGAATATAATCTGCTCCCAGTTGAATTCTCACTGAAATAGTCACTTGTATTTTGTACAATTAAAAAAAAATATTTCATGTGTGCTTATATATATTTTTTTCCTTCATAATAATGCTCAGGCTGCTCTTCAGAGGAAAGCTTTGGAAATCAGAATGTGTTTTGTGTAGCTACATTTCTGAAAAATAAGAGGCTTTTCTTCCTCAAAGAAAAAAGCTCTGCCATTCACAGCCCCTGGTTTTGGTGAGCAGCTGGGCGAATAGAGATAATTTGAAACAACGTAGGGTATCAACCTGATGTCACTTACTCATAAATTCATTTACCTGAGCGTAGTTTTTTGGTAGCTTGGAGATTAGCAGTCTGTAAATGTTAAAGTATTGGCACTTACCGTTTCCTTCGTCACTGTCCTAATAAATGCAATACTCTAGTTCTCAAAAACAACCACTGTATTTTGGTATATGCTTAGACTTAGAACGTGGATTTATTTCTCTAAAGTAAGGAATGGCTTTCTTTACTTGATTTGCTGTTTTCAAATACTTGGTCAGCATTTAACTCTGCATAATTCATAGTTACGCTCACTGACTGCAGAGATGAAAAGTAGAGGAATATGGTTTGGTATTGTCTGGAGTGAAGTTACATGCTTACCACAGTGTTTGCCTGCCTGGTATTAGTATCTGGTTGAGGTCACTGTAAGTTCAACTCAATGTTGGTGCATACTGCTGATTAGATATACTTTGCACCTCCCAGAAAGACACAAGAAGAAGTTGCTGTTTTGAGCGGAGTAGTGTTGGTAACAATGGGGTGGAGATTAATTTCATAGATTTGTGCTGAAATGGGAGTTTGTAAACATTCATGATCTAGAGTTAACTAAAGTAATCAAATTGCTGCTGAAAGTCAGTGATGTCAACTGCACTTCATTTGCATCTGCTTTTAGAAGCCTATAGAGATTCTATTAATATTATTATCAGTTTAGTCCCTGATTGCTTCTAGTGTGATGTGTGAAAGTCTTTGAGGAGCGTCATCACATAAGAAGCTATATTAGGAGCTTTTCCCAGTGTAGTGGAACGGAAATGAGCTTTTGGTTTCTGTGTTAAACAGATGGTCAATTCTAAATAATACTGTTGTTTTGTTTACTTCCTCTTGGAAAGCACTGTTGAATTACAGAGGCATGTGATACACAAAATGTGGGTTTGGAAAAGATGACTATATTTTGTTTGTAACAAATATTAACTTGAAACAAACACAAAAATAGATCTATTTTGAGCAAATGCATTATGATGTAAAGGTTAAAGGTTAACTAGGGACTGGAGAACAGTGATTAAAAAATTGTGCTGCTGTTGATTTTTGTTCTGTCACTCTCTTCAAAAAGTTAAAGAGCTTTTGAACTTGATGAAAGTTGCACTGATAAACTTGTGTTATCTTTAGATTGCCATCAGCACATAATCAGAAGAAGTAGTGTTGTTTGTTCTAAATTTAGGTGTCTCCCTGCCTCATTTAAGCAAACTTAGAGCTGAATATACATTTGAATTCCCTTTGACTGTGCAGGTTAAGAATTTAACCCTAAAACCATGAACAGAGAAGAATAACTTTTTGTTTTCCTTCTAGAGTTTGTTTTATATTAGCAGACTGAAACCCTGGCGTGAATGAAAGAACATATAGGTCCAATCCAGCAAATCTGACAGGGAAACCTAAAAATGCCAAAACACTACTCAGAATGATTCTTAGTATTTACTGTACTATGCCCTTCTTTATTTTTCCTCAAAACCTTTCTATCAAATTAGATTTTAACTACTGCCATTATTATCTGTACCACAGTGCAGCTTCTCTCATTCTGTGACTGCCTTTCCTGTATCCCAGGAAAACAGGATGACCTTGAACAGTTTGTTGTTACTCATAAGTGACTTGGCAAAACACATTTTGAGCATAAGGCATTCTTTTCTTGTAACAGCTTAAAATAACTGTTTGAGACACTGAGCTTGGGAAAGTATTAGTACTAGGAAAGAACCCCTTACTATAACAGCTCCATGATGATTTTCTGTTAAGAAAAATCAGAAACTTCAGTTTTTGAACAATGAGCTCTTGATGTCATCTAATATTCTGCAGGTTTTTATTTTAATTATGTTTTTAGAGATTGGCAATTGATATTACTTGAAGTCATGACAAGTAAAACGGAATGTCTCTGTTTTATCCAGGTTTTCTTGCATTAACACTGACTTATTATTACTGTATTTACTACATGATTTTTAGATTTCTCTTGTTGATTGTTTTAAAGTAGAAAATAGAAATTTTTAGGTAGACTTTATTCCCAGTTGCTATTTAATGAAGACATATTTGGAAATAACGTACTGTATATATGGATATTATCTTCTGTCAAAGAATGGAATTAAAATTCTTGTGGTATTTCTAAAAAATAAGTTCTTACTTCACAATGTTTATGGAGGAGACTAAGGGCCCTGTAAGTGAGGAAACACGGGGCATACTATATTAATATTGAAACGTGCATTTTCCAGTCAGTAAGAGATATTAGGTTTTTATTTTCATCTCTTTCAAGCACTGTTCTCCAAATTCTGAATCTCATAATCATATACTTCTTGTAGCTCTGTGAAGACAGCATGTCCATTCATGATTTGTTGTTTCCTTTGGCAATAAACTGCCATATCCCAGTTCCTTTCCTGTATTACTGAAATTACTATATTATTGTACCAGTAAACTTAAGAATTCTCAGGTAGGAGAGAAGTGATATTTGTAAACTTGTAAATTTATTTGTCAGTTAGGAGAACTGAAAAGCTGCGGGTCTATCTGATTTCTGAAAATTGAATAATTTGGTAAAATCTATTTTCTGAGGAGTACCAGGCCCACGCGTGAACGTGATATACTTAGGAAGATCATGACAGTGTTGTGAGGAAAGTCATGCCTCACAAACCTGCCTATATTCTTAGCAGAAAGACCGACCTAAGCAACAGTGACTGGGGTTAGCACAGTCAAAACCTCCACAAACTTGCCATGGGATGAGAGAAAAGATGCTACAGACATGTAACTGATTTAAAAATGGAAAGCAGTGTATGTATTCATTTGCAATTCTTCTGAGAAAATGGAAAGGGGATTTGAATAATGGAGTGACAAATTTCATTATAGTGTGTGAAACTGAATGTTGATGGTAAAAGTGCTGGTTACAAAGGGCTGCAGAAGCATCCTGTGATACAGAGGGACTAGACAATTACATGATGGATGAAAGATCATTTTGGCAAATGTGATTTGCTGTCCAAGGGAGGCTGTCTCAACTGAATACACAAACAATGAGTTTTGAGCTAGTGTTTAGATTTGGGAAAATGATTTTGGTTTTGTAACAGACCTCTGGAAACACTGGATTACACTGCAAGGTACAGCTCTGTGAGAGATAATAAGATCTAAGGCGGCTTTTTTGTCTGCCTCTCCACCCTGTTGTCATCCCCATCCTGCTCTTACTTCATGCAGGCTTGGCTCTCTTTGGACCCTATCTTGTAGCAGATTTATTTACCTAAATGGCAGAAGACTTCTTGCAAAAATAACTGAGTATTTCTCTGCTATTTCATGAGCCTCGTTAGTTCACTGAAAGATCTGGCAAGCTGAGGAGGAAGGGGAGACTTTGCTGCTGGCAGTGGTTGAGGAGGGAAGGGGATGGTTGAGTTGTGAAGGAAGAAGAGGGAGAGTGGCAACATGAGTGGGCTGAGACATTCCTTCTCAGTGCAGCAAGGCTGCTGATGGCCATGGAGCTACTGGAGTGGTGCCTTGGGTAAAGCAAGGGGTAGAGAAGGGAACAGATAATGGGATCTTGCTGCTGTTCATGTTGGTGGTTAGCCCTCCACTTCCTCCAGCCACAAACCAAGCAATCAAAAAAGATTTTAAAAAGCAAAAGCCAACATTGATTGCATGTGTAGATTAAAGGCTTCACTTCCCGCAGTGTATAAATGGGTCAGGACTCTCGGCCTTGAAAAAAGGATGGAGTAAGTGAACTATATATGACTGTAAAATCAGAGGTGACATTGTGTCTTTTTCAGTGCAGAATCAGGGGCAACGAATTAAACGTCAGTTTTCATTAGCAAAGTAAACGAAAATAGGTATGTTTTTAATGTAAAATACTACCTTTTACTGTCAAAATTAGTTTGTGCAGTGCCACAGATTCTTGTATGTAAGGGAACTGTGAACAAATATAATCCTTTTTCTGTATCTTTAAAGATTTTACGGACTTCTGTCCTTTTCACTTTCTAATTTACTTTTTCTCATTCAGAAGTCCTTTCATTAACTGATCATTCTTGTTACATTTCTTGCACTTGCTTTATGTCTAATGAACCAGGATTATGCCTGGTATTTGATACAAAGTCAGCTGCATTTTAATGTATGGTTTTATTTCTGTTTGTTTGTTTTTAAGGTTTATTTGTGCCTTTGTCAGTCCTAATTGCCTTTTTTTTTTTTTGTGCAAACAGGCATGATTAGAATATATCATGAGTAGCTATCTAGAAAGGATTTTCAAACTTTCCTTGACCTTAGTTTTTATGATATATCAGAATACCTGTTGTTTTAGCAAATGCTACAGATGCTTTGGTTCAAGAAGCTTCTTAGGATGTATATTTTTCTAGAGATAGCTTTGTTTAAAAGTATGTGTGATGCTGAATTGTCTGCTTATTTTTACTCTTCAAAAAGGTGATGCTTGTAAATCATGGGTAATTTAAGTCGGGTCTCAATTTGTGAGAAAGAGTCTCTTTAATCTAAACTTTGGTGAAAACCACAGAGAGTGGTGAAATGATGATGGTCTCACAGTGTCTAATATTAGTAATACTGAAAGTCAGTATGTGGCTATGGATAATGACTGCTACAGTATTATAAACCCATCGCAATTAAGAGATACTTTGTCCTAGAAGTATTTAATAATGGATTTTTTCTATGCCCTGTAAAAATTACAGA
>JBCJKH010023881.1:0-18700 GCA_039877255.1 Loriculus beryllinus | reverse complement strand
AGCATCCTTGTAGCCCCCTTCAGACACTGGAAGCTGCTCTGAGGTCTCCCTGCAGCTTCTCTTCTCCAGGCTGAACACCCCAATGTTCTCAGCCTGGCTCCAGCCCCTGAGCATCCTCGTGGGCTCCTCTGGACTTGCTCCAACAGCTCCATGTCCTTATGGCAGGGGTGCCAGAAGTGCACCCAGTGCTGCAAGTGGGGTCTCAACGCTCCGGGCTGTGCTCAGGGCAGGGAGCTGAGGGCGCCTCAGGGCTCTGCAGCCCTTGTCCTGTTCCCTGACAGGAGAAAGCCAAGTTCCTGGGTGAAAACTACCAGGAAGAGGGGCCTCTAGGCAACGACATCCGGAAGACGAACGTGGCTCAGATCCGCATGGCCTATCGCTACGAGACCTGGTGCTACGAGCTCAACCTCATCGCCGAATGCCTCAAGAACGACTAGGGGCGGGTTCGGACCGGGGCGGGCTCGGACCGGGGCGGGCTCGGACCTGTGAGGGCTCGGACCCGCGGCGGGCTCGGCCCGGGCCGCGCAGTAAAGCCGGGTCTCACAGCGGCGGTGTCGGCGCCCCCGTGCGGCGGCGGCGGGGATGGGCGGGGTTGGCGCTGAGGGACGGCAGCGAGAGCCAATGGGCGGGCGGCTCGGTGCGCGGCGGGACGGCCCCGGCAGAGCGGGGCCGAGAGCGGGACCGGGATCGGGATCGGGATCGGGATCGGGATCGGGATCGGGATCGGGATCGGGACCGGGACCGGGATCGGGATCGGGATCGGGATCGGGATCGGGACCGGGATCGAGACCGGGACCGGGATCGGGTGAGGCGAGGCGGGGCGAGGGGCAGCGGCGGCGCCCGGGGGTCTCGGGGAAGGGGGTTTGGGGCGGCCGGGCGGGACGTGCTGGCGGAGCCGGGCGGGCTCCGGGTGCTGCTGCTGGCAGCGGCCCGATCGCTGCCGGTGCCCGGGGCTGCTGGGAGCGGGTAAGGAAGCACCGCGGCGGCTTTTACGGCCCCTGAGCGAGGAGGGGAGCGGTGCTGTGGCGGCTCGGGAGCGCCGGGGCCGGGTTCCGCAGCTCTGCCCCGGGGATGCCGCGGAGCAGTGACCGGAGCGTTCCCCCCCGGGCAGGGCAGGGAGCTGAGCGGGGGATGTGTGAGTCTCCAGCCCCGTGTTCTAGCGCGGCCCCTCGTCCTGTTCCGCACGGAGAGGACACGGGCTGTGTGTGGGAATGACATCCGTGTGCGCCCAGGGCGCCCAGCCGGGCGCTTTCCAGTGATGGGCACAGCCTGGGACACGGGAAGATCCCTCTGAACATCAGGAAACGCTTCTGCTGTAGGTGGCAGCGGTTGGACGAGCTGACCTCCAAAGGTCCCTTCCCACCTCAGCCGCGCTGTGATCCTCCGGAGTTTCGTTAAGGCAAATGATTTACTAGGAGGTTGTGATGGTTTAGGTAGCGGTCGGTACCTGTGCTTTGCTGCACCGAGGTGTGCAGGCATGAGGTGTTGCAGAGGTCCTTTCTGGCAGGGCTGCCTGAGGGTATGGTGTGTAGGCTGCTATGCCGGACCAGCCTCCCTTTGCCGCTCCTTAGATCCCTCTCTTCCAGTTACCATGGCTGAACACAGCTTGTCGTCCTGGCTTCCACGGCTCTGGTAAAGCCCTAGCAGTGGTGGGTACTCTTTCTCCTGACAGCTGTGACTTGCATCAGCCCTAATGAGGAAGTGTAAAGAGTCGCAGGAAAAACAGCTCCTGGAGATGTGTATTTGGGCAACGGTGGTTGTGGTTTCTGCCGTCCCTGTCTGTCAGTTACAGAAAAGAGGGATGGGGAGTGAGTGATGACCTTGCTGCGTGGAAAGGAAGAATGGGGCAGAGAAATGAGGACCTGCTGCACAAGCCGGTGTGCCCTCTGTCAGCCGGACGGGGGATGCAGGGGTTTGGTCCAGTGGTGAGGGAAAGGTGCTGAGCAGGATGCCTGTGGTGGCCCTCGTAACATAAAGGTGGTGGTGGCTTTATGGTGATGCCAGCCTTGAGGGAAGCCTGGAATCTCACCTCCTACAGCTGCACCGGGAAACAGCTCCAGAATGACTCCTGTTTAACTTTTCCTTTGTCCCTACCTTGCGTCTCAGTGAAGCTGCAGCATTCCTGGGGCGTGGAGCCAGCCCGTGGTGTAGTGTGAGTCAGTCCTGCTAACCTGAGAGTTCAGATCCTGTGAGTCAGGTTAAAGCCCATGACTTTAAAAATAGTACTTTGTGGGTTCTGTCCGGGTGTCCTCTGCTATAGCAGCCTTCAGGGCTTACCTGCTTAAAGCAGTTTGGCTTTTAGCATGGGTAAAAGCTTTCAAGAGGTTGGATTTCGTCAGTTGAAAAACTGACTGGAAGTTGAAAGATCCATCTGTTTCTCTGTACAAAAGGCTTGGGACCCGTGCAGAGGTCAGACTTAACCTCCTTTTGCCATGTAATTAAGATTGACATCACATTTACTGCATCCAGGGGCTGTGTGTCTGATGAGGTGGAGCTCTGTTTCTCAGCATGACGGGCAAAAGCTTTGTATGAGTTAACAGCTAGAGCTGCTTTGTATCGAGATGGAAATGACTAAGCACGCTGCATTCCTGAAGTGTTACTTATTTTGATATAAAATCTGCATGTTTGGTACTGCCCATGTCCTTCAGGCATCAGCATGGCAAGAGTTTGGTTCAGAAAAGCTTCAGGTTTGTCCCGGAGCTGAACAGAATGGGAGTAGCTGAAGACTCTAGAAGGGGTCTTTACTGCTGTGCTGGCTGCCCCCTCATCCCTCCAGCACTGAGCTGGCAGCTTCTCTAGGCTCCAGGAGACCAGAAACGATCTTTTATTTGGGTCCCAGCACAGGAGGCTTGGTGACGAGGAGGTCTGGGTGGTTTGGAGCGGCACGGCTCTCACAAAGAGAGCAAAGGATTGCTTCAGGACTGCATGGGCTTGCCAAGGCAGTGATTTGCGTGTTCTCATGCCCGTGGTGCAGCAGGATAAGGTAAGGTGGTTTGCTCGTGCCTTTGTGTAGCCGATCGGTTACTGGCATGAAGGTGGTAAGGGGGGTTGTGGGGTGTCAGCAGCACCTGTGAGCAGTGGGCTTGACCTCAGCATCAGAGTATTTCATTCTTGGAGAGCAGTGGCAGCCTTCTCTCCTGGAGTGTGTGGTTTCAGGAAATGGAATTGTCTTGAGACGTTGCATGGAAAATGCTTCGTGTGCTCTCTGGCTTTCAGAACTGGAAAAAAGAGTCAGGGCTATCTATCATGTGGTGTGAGTGTGCCTCATTCTGCTCGGGTTGAAGAGGTGGGAGCTGTGTTCAAACAGCGTGGATCCAAGAGGCTCTCTTTCGGGAGAAATGTGTGATGCTTTGTCTGGAAATGACTGTATTTCTCTTCACCCCAAACCCCACTTTCAGTGAGCTAATTCTCAACTACACCAAACTGCTGTAACTGCTCGCGCAGTAGAGATGATACATTTGCCTTCTGTGGAAAGACTGTGAAGCATCCTGAAGCCACTAAAAGAGTTTGGAAGTAGAGGTCAGGAGAGAAGCAGTCGTGTTACATCTGGTCTGTTTGTGAAAGGAATGGGGTGTGTGGTCCCTGAAGTGCAAGTGCTGGCTTTCTCACCCGGGTGGTCTCTACCGGTTCCGTGTCCCTAAGCTCTGGATTTTGGCTTATCTGAGGGTTGTTAGCTTGGATCAGACCATCTCGGTCTGCTCTTTCCTCACCAAAGATCAGTCTCTACTCTTGCCCTGGCTCGTGTAATGAGCTTAGATTAAATGCCTAGTTCTTGATAGCAGCTTGCAAGCCTGGGCAGGTGAAGAGCTGCACTCTTCTCCTCCTCGGATGGGTATTTTGGAAGACACAGGCCAGGGCTGTGGCTGCTGGAGCAGTGCTGAGCAGGAGAGGGGTGGGTGCTTTAAGCTTGTGCTCTATGCTCTGTGTTCAAGATGAGCCAGGAGCTGGGTGTTTCTAGCTGTATCTGGTGGTTCAAGGATCAGTGACATGCCTTGGAAAGACCTGAACAGCTTCTTAGGTGAGTGAACCTTATGGCTTCACCTTCTAAGTAGTACTGCTTCTCCAGGGAGCACGTGGAGTTTCACTGGCTGGAGAAGTAGTATTGCTTGGGAGGTTTACGAAGGAGAGGAAATGAGCTCAGTGTGGATCCTGTTTCTGCATATGGGTCTGTGTAGCTCTGGATGGTAGTTGGGTGATTGCTTAAGCACTAGGTGAACTGCTTGAACTCCGGGTATTCATTACTGAGCAGAACCAGAGGCAGCCCTGCAGTCTCACCAGTACCTGTATGCTGGCTGGGACTTGCTGGTTGTGCCTCATCATGGAGGCACTGATGCAGGAGAGGTCAGGAGAACCAAGCTGGCCTGGACCGTGCCTCTATATCAGAATGTGTCAGACTGGCTGAGGAAACTACAGAATGGAACTGGATGATCTTAAGGTCCTTTCCAACCCTAATGATTCTATGATTCTATGGTTCTATGAAATGCAGTTGTTATTGCACCGTTGCCCATGTGAGTGCTTGGAGGGAGGATCTGGGGCAGGCTGGAAGCCAGCAGACCTACTAGACCCAACTAGAAAGAAGAACAGGGCTGCTCAGGCTGCTCTGCCTGGATGGCCTCATGAATGCTGCATGCAGATGGTTTGCCAGGCTGTTGGTCTGATCCCCAGGGTGTATTCAGAGAGGAAAGCTGCCAGTGCTGTGGGGAAGCAGGAGAGCCACGTGGACTTACTGTCAGCATAGAGCTTCACGTTCTCCATCAGTGCATATGGTGGCCTTGAAGTGCTTAATCCTGTGAATAACCCTATTGCTCCACACTGAAAGGTTTTTTGGGGTCCTGTCCCTGTGTGAGTTGTCCCTGCATGAGTTCCTCATCCAGTGGTCCCATGTTTGAAGACATGGCAGGGAGTAAAGGTGGCTTTGAAGCTGTACTGGCTGAATGGAGGTTGCTTCACCCCTTTGCTAATGTGGATTTCCCCATCAGACCTCTTGCTTCTTTGCTGGTTTATGCTTCAGGTCCTCTGGAGCAGCACTGAGAGTAAATGCAATGGTGTAGGAAGGGGGAAAGCTGCTTTCCTGTCTGCTAATCAGAGCTGTGCGGGCAGGCACTGAGGAAGGATGGCTCTGCTCTGGCTCAGGATGTGTTGGAAACAATGCCTATTTATAGGAGGGGCCCCTTGCTGCCTGGAGCAGCCTGGCTGGGCAGGAAGAGGGTCTCGCAGTGGGGCACAGGAGCACCCAGGGCAGGGGGTTGGGACAGGGGGTAGGTGGGTTTGGATTTTGTGTGTTCTTTGTCACCCTTCAACTTGTTCTGCCCTGTCCCTGCCCCTCTGTGGTGGGATCAGCAGGGGCTTGCCTGCACCTCGGTGCTGGCAGGAATGGGGACGGGATGCTGGGTCGTGCTGCAGCCGCAGTGGTGGCTTCACCTCTCTTCGTTGGAGACACACTTGGTGCTGGTCAGGAGTGCTGAGAATATGGGGGATCCCAGAGAGCTACAGACAGAGCCAAAGGGCTCTGACGTGGGGGACATCACGTGTCTGTAATAAAGTCATATTGAACCTGTGGGTGCTGGGTCTGTGCACCACCCAGGGTCTCCCTGGCAGATTCACCCACCTTTTGTCCTGTACTACCTGGAGGACTGTTTGCTCTATCCTCTGGAGTACACCTTGGGGTAGTCTCAAAGAGCATAGCTCCTGTTTGGGTAGACGTTAGAGTGTCTCTTTAGCATTGCTTCTCCTCTGCTGATCTAAACAGGGTTGTTTTCCTCTTGAGCGTGAGAACTCACCAATTTCTTCTGCATTTTGCCCTCCTGTGTGCTTTTAAAACCTGCCCTGGCTGCAGGCCACAGGCTGGGCAGCACTGCCCTCCAGTCCCTTTGATGGCAAATTTAGGTCAGGTGTTGACAAGCAGAACATCAGACAGGTTCTTACTTGTGTTGTGATGCAGGAGCACGCTCCCAGGAGGAGGAACCTCTTCTCCAGTCATCACAACTGGCCTAGTCCTGCACGAAGCAGCAGCCTGACTGTGGAGAAGTAGATGGGGTTCCCTTTCTCTGGAGCTGATGTGGTACCTTGCTGTGTTGGGAGCTCTTGTAAATCCATCCTGCTGCAGTGGTTTGCTGTGTGCTGCCTGAGATGCTCCGAGCAGCAGGAGGAGCTGAGCACTGCAGCGGTCCAAGCGAGCAGCAGAGGGGCTGGCAGAGGGCCCTGCTGCAGACAGACTGTGCTGCTGTGTTCCTCTGCTCTTAAATGCTTCCCTTGAGTTTGGACCCTTGGGATCCCTGGCTGGGTTTTGTTCCTGTTGTGCTGTTGTGTTTGGTTTTTTTAAAGCCAGTGGGACCTCTCTTTCCTTTTGTTAGCCCTCCCTGAACTGTGCTACACAAACAGGCTTTGTGGGCAGCGTGCTCTGGAAACCAGTCTGGAACATGTGATTTGGGGAGGAATGTTCTTCAGCAACTGCCAGAGCAGCAGTGATGTGCATGGCTGGAGCTCAGCTCATGGCTCTGCTCTTCTCTTTCTCTGCAGGTTGTGCTGCCAGGCTGTCCTTGCGGAGCTGACACCCAGGGGTCTTTGGACACCAGTGTGTGCTTCGGAGCCTCATGCCAGCTTGATGTGTGCGGGACACAGGTGGCTGTGGACAAGGCTGGAGATGGGGTGTTTGTGAGCACCTTGGCACTTGCCATGCACCCAACAGGGTCAGTGGACAACAGCTTCTCCCGCTCTGCTGTGCAGACCCTCTCCCGGAGCCACTGCCGCAACATCAAGCAGAAGATCTCCCAGTGGGAGGGGAGGACACAAGGGTGCTCCAGCAATGACAAACAGCAGCTAAAAGACTTTGGGGTCAAGTATGATCCTAGCTGCGACGCTCTGCCCAGAGTGAAGCCAGATCATGCAGAGGAGGGCAGAAGGACTGGGTCCAAAGATCCAAAGAGCTTGGGCTTGGACTTCAGGGAAGATGCACGGGGCTGCTTGCGGACTGGTGGCTGTGGTGACCTCAAGCCCTGTGCATCCAGCCTAGCTTCCCAAGCCAAGGAGAAAGGAGAGTTGCAAGCTGGCCTCCTTGACCCAGAAACAAGACTGCCCCCAGGGAACTTCTACACCTCGCAAGCTCTGTGGAGGAGAGTAGATCCCCATCTGCCTGGCAAAGCCCCACCGGTTCCCTTGGGCCTTCAGAGGAAACAAGGGAGCTGTTGCTCCACAGAAAGAGAACTGAAAATCAAAGGAACAGAATCTCTCTGCAGGGCAGAGAGGAGCTTGAAAAACATTTACTCTGAGGCTGAGGGGCAAGAGGAGGTCCCACCACCTCCTGCTGCTGCCCCACCACCTCCTGCTGCTGCCCCACCACCTCCTGCTGCCCCACCACCCAAGCCCCGCAGGACTTTCCGCTATCTGGCAGAAAAGGGTGCTGGAAGCTGTGGTGATGACAGTGCTACCAGGGAAGCTCCTGTACAAAAGCAGCATGGAGGAGACTCGGTGTCATCCTCCAACAGTTCTGAGAAGAGGATAGCCAGCAGGAGGATCAGAGGGAGAACCCAGAGGTACAGTGATTCATCTCTCGTGTCTCCTTAAATCAGTTTCTAGATGGGTTCCAACAGCTTGCTTGCCACAGTGTCCTTGTACAAGTGCTAGTACCAGTGTTGTTGATGGACAGAGGATATTTCTGGATGAAAGCATCCCCTTTCCAGCATTGCTTGTGCACTGCTTTTGCTGCTGGTAATCACAGAATCATAGAATGGTTTGGATTGGAAAGGACCTTAAGATCATCCAGTTCCAGCCCCGTGCCATGGGCAGGGATGCCTCACACTAGACCAGGGCTCTGTCCAGCCTGGCCTTGAAGACTGCCAGGGTTGGAGCATTTACCACTTCTTTTGCAACCTGTTCCACTGCAAAGAAGGGTAAAAGCTTCAAACAGATGTTAGTCCTGCACCCTAAGGTGTGTGACTCAACAGAGTTGAGTGACAATGTGCTGGTCCCAAGGAGGGTGCTGCCTGCTTCTTGCCCTGAGCTTGTCCTTAGCTGCAGTTTATGGATTACAGAATAGCTTTCTCTTTATGCAGTGTGCCTGCTAAATGTTCCAGGTTTCCTGTTGCAGCAGGTTTGGCTGCACTTCCCTTTTCCCCATCCATAGGTCCCTATTGCAGAGTAAAACACCTCTGAGCTGGCTTGATGCTACTTCTGCCTAGGGCAGCTGTGCTAGAGGAGTGTGCTCATGATAGGTGGAGATGTGACTAGGACTTCTGAAACATCCTTTCACCATGGCCAAGCATGCAGCAACAACCCAGATTTTGTGATGATGGGCTAAATCCCTGCCACCTCCTTTGTGATCTCTGTGCCATGAGTTTGAAGTGGCGGCCAAGTGTATGAGAACTGAAGCTCACCAACGTGATAACACCCTTCACAGAAGCTCCAGTGAGCTCCAGTAGAAAGCAGCGCCCTAATTCTGAGGGCTGCTGCAAGTGCTTAGTCTGCAAAATGTGGTTTGGGTTCTTGCCTCTCTGGCAGGATGGGACTCGTGGTACCTGCTTGGAGTGTGCTTGGCCATGGAGCCTCTAACTTCATGTTTAAGTTAGAAATCTCCCAGTGTGAGTAGGACTCACTGGGTGTGCTGGCTTTGGCTGGGATAGAGTTAATTTTCCTCGTAATCACCTGTGTGGGGCTATGTTTTGGATTTGTGGTGAAAATAGCATTGCAAACACACCAGTGTTGTAGCTGTTGCTGAGCAGTCATCACACAGCCTCAAGGCGTTTTCTGCTTCTCTCACTGCCCCACCAGTGAGCAGGCTGGGCAAGAGGCTGGGAGGGGACACAGCCAGGACAGCTGATCCCAACTGAGCCAAGGGATATCCCACACCGTATCTTAAAAGCAATGAATATTTGTAGAAGAAGGAGAAAAGGGAGGACTTTTGGAATTACAGCTTTTGTCTTCCCAAGTCACCGTTGTGTGTGATGGAGCATTCCTGGGGATGGCTGAACCTGCCTGCTAAGGGGAAGTAGTGAAGGAATCCCTTATTTTGCTTTGCTTGTGTGTGCAGCTTTGGCTTTACCTGTTGAACTGTCTTTATCTTGACCCAGGCGTTGTCTCACTTTTATCCTTCTGCTTCTCTCCCGCATCCCACTGGGTGGGAGCAAGTGAGCGGCTCTGTGGGGCTGAGCTGCTGCCTGGGCTTAAACCTCAGCACTTAGAAATCAGAGTCGAGGGTGAAGCATCCCTGTGCTTGGTGGCCCTAGGGAGACCATAGTCTGTGTGGGCTGGAGACAGCAATTCACTGGTACATGCAGTTGCCTTTAGAAGAAGTTACACTGGTTTTCCTCTAGGAAATCTTTTGAGTTTGAGGACATCCAGGGCTTCCGCAACCGGATGGCAACCACCAAGTCCCACAGGCTTCAAGAAGAGACAAATGGCACTACAGGATCCAGGCTTGTCTACACACAGTCAGAAGACAACATCTATGAGGACATTATCTGTATGTGCCTGTGCTTCTGGGGGATGCACTCGCTTTATCTAAGGGTAGTAAATTTGTTGGGGAGGGAGGAATGAGGATGAGAATGCATCGAGGAGGCCTTTTCCAGCTCTGTGACTTTTAAAGTCTTCCCCATCTGGGCTTCCTTGTTGATGTTAGTAATTGTCTGCATGTGAACAGCCTGATTTCAGGTGTCATGGAAGAGCTCTAGAATTAGCCTGTGCTAAACTGATTTATAAGCTCTTCAAATGCTTTGCTTGAGTGCTACACAGGGACCAGTGTGAACACTGTCAAAATCAGCTGCTTTGCTGTAAAGCTACTTTCTCTGCAGTGGTAGAAGTGGTTGAATCCATGCACAGTTTGCCAGGTTGATGGTAGTGGGTTAGAAGGGTCTTTGAGTGTTAGGAACCTAACCCATCTTCAACCAAGTCTCTCTCAGGCTCTGTTAAAGCTTGGCAGGCAACTGTACCCCGTCTCTGCTTACGTCCCTTGCAAGATTGCAGGACTTGATCTTCTTTCCTAAATCCCCTAAAGCCCAATGCTTTTCCAGGTCCTGCAAAAGAGAACCCATATGAAGATATCGGAGCGCTGCCCTTACCCCTCTGGAAGGTCCCATCTGTCTGGAAGCTGCCACCCCCCCGGAGCACCAGTAGAGCTCCCAAGGTAGGATGAGGGGGTTAAGTTGTCATGTTTTTACAGAAAGTCATCCTCACCAGGGCCCTGTTTGTGCTCTCCCCTGGCCCCACATTCCCTACTGCTACATCATTGGTTTACCTTGGGTTTTATTGTTATTAATGTAAATGATAATGAGCAAAAGAATAGGAACAAGAGAGGGTTGATGAGATGCTCGAGTATGTGGGGTGGGATGGAGAGCTTGGTAGAGCAGGAGGCTGCAGGAAGTTTGTCATTTATAATCTGACTCCTTGGGCCAAAGGTTAATCCCATGCTTAACCATCTCTTCTGATGCTGTTTTCTAGCCTCCCCCAAAACCTCCCTTCCTCAGTCGCAAGACTCTTGAGCCAAAGGCCTCCCAGTCAAGTTTCCAAGGGAAACTGGTGAAGGACACAACCCTGCCTGTCACACTGTCTGAGTGGAAGCTGTTCCGAGCAGTAGAGGCTGCTAGCAGGAGAAAGAACTTGCCCTGGGTAAGATTTAAGCGTGAAATCTTACCTCTTGCATGGCATTTCACAATCTTGCTGCTTTTGTAGCACCTTCTAAGTGCTTTGTAAGCGGTCATGGCAGGTGAATGCTGGTTGGCTCTGCTGTGTGTGTGGACAAGTGGCCCTGCTCAAACCATTTCCCCTCCAGGTAGCAGGGCAGGTATTTGGGCATCAGAAACCAAGTGTCAGTTCTAGCTGGGGCAGTGGTGGGTTTGTTGGCCAACAGTCTGGGTATGGAGTACTGGGTGCTCACCTGGCGATCAGTGCTGTGTGTGAATGTGAGCTCTTCCTTGTGCTTTCTCATTTAAGCCTTGTTGCTACTGCTTCCATGAAGTGTGGTGGTGCTGGGTTTGTGCTGAATGTGGTGCAGGAATGCGAGAAAGCTCTCTGGGAGCTAAAGGGCCAGCTCTGTACAATTGTATGTACATGTCTCCTGTTCCTGATGACTTCTCAGACTGATGCTTATCTTCTTGCTCCAGGCACTGGTTTGTTAGTGGCTGACAGCGTGGGGCTGCTGGGGGGAGCTGGCTGGGCCCTTGGTTACTTGGCATGTTGGCTTGGAGCTCCTGACTTGCCATCAGGATCATACCCTTGCAGCTATTTCATAGTCTAAAGGTGAAGAGTGGTTTTTAGAGAGAAGCGTGTTTTACAAAGCCTTCCTACCCCTCTGCTGCCTCTTCCTGCTCCCTCCTACCTGTGTGCTGTGTGCTTCTGAGCCTAGAGAAAGGCTTTTAATCCACCTTCACAATAGAGGACTCCATTGTAACTCCCATTTGATGTGTAGAATCTTTCTAGCTAGCAGTATCAGTGACCAGCTCATGTGCCTCAGTGCTAAAGCACAGAATGTGCTCTAGAAGTTTAGCTGCAGGTGCCACTGCAGTGCACTTTGTGCATAGGCCTCAAATTCCAGTTGTGGAAATGATGACAGTTCACTTTTGCCACAGAAAAATAATTGAACTTCTGCAGATCTTTATTTCTTGTGGAAATTGGGTGCATTTGCTCCAATTGCACAAGACCGAGAGGCAGAGCTGGAGAGCAGCACAACACTGTTCAAACATGAAGTGCTTCAGATAACAAGCAACTTCTGTCTGGTTTTAAATGAACTGTAGCCCTGGAAAATCAGGAAGAAGATGGCACTACTATAGCAATGCTGCGATGGAGAGAATCTTCCATTTGGAGAGGGAACATACAACATTCTCCAACAGCAAACCTGTTCCAGAAATCTGGTAGCAATTTGCATGCAGGAAGCACACTTGACTCTTTTTGCTCACAAGGAATTGAGCCAAGATAGCTCGAGAGGTTGAGGAAAAGGTTGGAGTGTAAGAAGAAAAAAAGCTGTTTTTTCTTAAGAAACACACAAACACACCCAACATCTCTCCCTGGTGACTCAGCTGCACAAAACCAGAGAACTCCCACAGAAATCCTTTAGGTAAGGCTGTACAGGAGGGGGAAAAAATCAGGTTATGCAGCAAGAGAGTTGCTTTCTGCTGTGGGCTCCTCCTCTTTGCAGCCTCCTCGTGCTGGGCCTGGCTAATGCAGAAAATGGGGAGGAATAGATCTGAAAAGGAGAAGTGCCTAAGCTTGGTTTGCTGAGCTGTGGATAAAGGATTGAGCTGAAGAACAGGTTCTCTTGCAGGAGATCTTCCTTTTTATGCAGCATTTGTGGTGACAAATGGCTGGGCCCCACCCTCCTACATTCAGTGGGAGCATTTAATGAATTCTTAACTTGAGACAAGAATGGACTTGACCTGCTCACTGCATTTCCCATAACTCTTCCTTTGACACACAGAACCAGAGCCACCTACAGCATCTATACCTGGCAACTGAGGGGGGAACCCAGGGAGGCAGTGACAGGAGTAACAGAAAGCATAAGGACTTTGGACCAGAGATGTGGTGTCCCTGTTCTGTCCCTCTGCCTTTCTTCACCTATGCAAAACAAACATATGTAATCCTCCTATTTTAACAAACTACCCTGGGACAAGGACTGTGTTAGAGCAGCCTTGTTCTGGGCCCGATTTGTGCTTTGGAGAACTTTCTGTAGCTGTCTAACATCCAACTTCACTTGAAAAGCAAGCAAGCAAGCAACCAACCCTAAGCTGCAATCAGAGTGCTCTGCTTTTTCTGGGCTTGGAAAGAATTGGGATGCTTGAGAGCGTGAAGAGTTCAGAGTCCTTTGTAGTGGAGGGCTCAGAAGATGTTCTTGCAAGTGCCTTTGCCGTGGGCCTTTCTAATAGAAAATGGAGATCTGATGCCAGAATGCTTGTACAGTTTGGTGTCAGCTCTGAGTTGTGCTGTCGGGAATCTCTCTTGTAGCAGAAATTCTGTGTGGATTCAGTATCCACTGAGCTGTGCTGGAAGTACTCTAGCAAGCAGTCTCTCAGCCTGGTAGGACTTGGGCAGCCTTTCCAAGTGTTGTAGTGCTAGATGATTGCTGTTGGGCTGCAGTCCTGTTGGCACCTGGGGGCCCTTTTCTGGACCTCCACATTAACCTCTGCTTCTGCTTTGGATTTCAGCTGGTACTAAAAATCCAGGAGATCTTTGATTCTAAGCGTGGAAGGAAGAGGGTGAAGTTGCTCAGTGCTGCTGGGAGAGAAGCACCTCCAGTGAAAGGTATAGAGTCTCCAGCACCATAAACCTCTTGAGCAGCACAGTTCCTGCACATGCTGGGGTACTGCTGGCAGGCAGGGCACCAGCACCTCCTGCACCTCCTGCTTGGCTGACCCAACAGTGCGTGCCCATGTTTGCAGCTGTAATTGCTGAGCTTTCAGCACTGCTCAGATTGGGAACACTTGCTTAACCCATGTTTAATAGTGGCACAAGCGACAGATTTGCTGTGATCTGAGCCTGAGCTGCTGGTTAAAAGTGCTGTTTCAAAAAAGCAGAACAAACCCTCAGGTTGCTTCACTTCTGACTACTCCACTCATCTCTTTTGTGCCTCTGAAGTGAGGTTCTTGTGTTACTCTGATTTTTGTAGCCATGGTATGGTCTTTATTGATAGTATGTTCTGTTCAGCAGCTCCGTTAACTTTTACTGTGGTATCAAATAGCCACTTGGTTTCTGCTCTTTGTCTATGTTCAGCCAACCTGCAGGTGGTTTACTAGAAACAGGGACGTGGTATCAGCTCTGCTGTAGCATGTTGCCTGGTCCTGGCTGTTCTTTGCTGCTGCTTTGAGCAGGAGAGGTGGGCAGTCCTGAACGGTGCTGGTGTGATGTGTGTAAAGTTCTTTCTCTTGCCCAACTCTGGGTGTTGCCCATCTTCCTTCTGCATGGCTAATAAATGAAAACTCTGTGTGTTTCAGGTGAAACCAGTGGGAATGAAAGTGATACGGAAAATCAGCCAAAAAGTGAGTGAATCACGAGGGCTGGTCCCATCCCCATAGCACTACACATTTGGCTAAGGCTCTACTGGGATAAGCACACTGACTAGTCATTGCTTCTGTCAAGGTAGAGAAAGGGAATACCTAAGAGGCAGCATGGCCAAGGCTGGGAGCTGTTGCTGTGGCAAATCAACCTCTATTTCTGCCCCTTCTCCTGAAGTTTAATGCCATTAATCTACCAGTCCTCAGAACTGCATTCATTTTTGGGTTGGTAGAGTCACACTTAACTGTTTCTTGCAGGAGGTTGTCTTTGGATCACCTTTGCTGCTAGCACTTGAGGTTATTTTGCCCCTACTTCCTTCCCGTGGTTGTGTTTTGCATGTATATTGTTGTGAAATGCCCTTTCGTTGGGGAAGAAATCCCTTGGCTATTTGTGTGGTTCCACAGTCCTGAGTTTGATCAGAGGCCCAAGCTACAGACTCAAAATCCATACTTTCAGATATTTCATTAGCTTGGATGGGAGCATAGATGAGGCCTTAACTTGGAGTCAGTAGTGAAGTTCCACTGTTTTATGTTGAGAGTAATGTGAAGAGTCTCTGCAGAAATACAGTGACTGAGTCACTGCCTGATTTCAGAGCTGTCCACAATGTGTCACGGTGCCTGGGCAACAGGAATTTCTTACATCAGGGTGCTGTGCCTGTGCTTGTGAGTTGGTACTGCCTGGCAAGACATCCCAGCCTGGAGGTTTCTTGGCCAGGAAACTGGCTCTGCCTCTCTTGATGCCCATGCTGCTCCAGTCCTGCCTGCCTGAGGCCTGGCAGTTATTGAACTGGTGAAGCTGGGCTTCCCTCATCCTTAGCACCGCCTGTTGCTCTGAGATGTGTGGAAAGAGCAGGAGAATGCTAGCTATCAGCCAAGAGGGGTTGGAACTGGATGATCTTAAGGTCCTTTCTAACCCAAACCATTCTGTGATTCTAAGAGGAATTTGTAGAGCTGCTGCAAGGCCAGCGCTCCCCTGACTGGAAGAGTTCTGTGCTTGAGGAGCTGATGCAGGAGTCCCAAATCCCATAGAGGGCAGCAGTGATGTTAGGCAAATGCACCCATCTCTCTTCCCTCTTCTAAAGGCAGTGGCAAGTCCTCTTCTGTCACCTCTAGGTGTTTGGCAGTGGTAGCCACAGCCTGGTTTTGGGTTTGTTCCTTTCTTCAGGTCGACACAAGTGCCTGCTGAGGTCAACCTCCAAGAGGAACCCACACTACCAGACTTTGGAGAGGGATCTGATAGAGCTTCAGGAACAGCAGCTGTTTGAGCTGTTTGTGGTGGTGTCACTGCACAAGAAGGCATCTGAGATGGCCTACATGCCACAGATCATACAGCAGTTTCCCAGCAAGGTAGGAGCTGCATGGAAACCTGCCCACAAAACACACTCTTTGTTTCCTCTCATGGTGTGTATCCCTTCCTAAACTGTTCACTAGTAAGGCAGGCCACTGGTTAGAATACAGGCATGGAATATGAAGCACTTTGCTCTTTTACAGACAAGGTACAGTGTTTCGGTGAGTTACTTTACATGGGACAATCTGTCATGCTGGGACTGTGCAGGAAACATTGCCCAGGAATTGTGGAGGTGTTCTGATTTGTCTCCCTTGTAAAAATAGCCTTGCTTCCAAGTAATCAGCTTGTCACCCTCTTCTTTGGGCTGTGTGCCCGGGGACATCAATGCTTTTGTACAACTGTTACTCTGAAAATGCTGTGCTGTTTTCCAAACTGCTCCTTCATGCTGTCACAGCTTGGGACACTGGAATAACCTGGATGTGCTGACGGAGAGTGCAGGGTCTATAATCAGCTTTGTGCAATAAAGTTTCAACTTCTCAGGGTCATTTCCTACTTAAATATGATCCCTTGTACTTAAAGCCCTTCCTTTTGCCCCTTCTGGGCAGTTTTGAGCACGGAAAGTTGTCCTGTAGTCTTTGAGGTGTTTGACTTGAGCCCTCACATGGTAACTGGGGCATAGGATTCCAACACACTGTTTTCACAGCTGAGTGATCTGCACATCACAAGCTTCAGATCTCCTAGAAATAGAACTGAGGCAAGCTGACACAGGCATCATGTGGGGGGATCAGGTCTAGCTTTATTCCCCAGTAAACTTGGCCATGCTTGTAAATCCTTACTCACTTCTTACCAGGTGGGTAGTTTTACAAAGGTCCAATCAGCAGGAAGGATCCAAGAGGGAACTGGAAATCTGTTACAGGCAGAATGTGTTCCCCTATACTTGGGCATTAGCCATCTGATGGTTCAGCATTGGGAAGCGTCAGAAATATGCTCTCTCCCACTGTTTTAAATGCTGAAGCTGTGCACCACACTTAAGTGACTTCAAAAGCATGTGTTACTCCCCCAGACTGAACATCCCTTCAGACAGTCAAAGGATACTGAAGAGAGGCTAAAGGTCATTCCCAAATTCTGCTTTCCAGATCCCAAAGACTGGTTTCCTGCATCAGACCTTAAAAGGTAAAGACTTGGTTTCGAATACTCCTGCCTGAAACAGGCAATGCTGAAAGCTTAGGTAGGTGCCAGTGTGCTGGACCAGAGCAAGTTAAAATAGGAAAGTGCTGTATCCCTGATGCTGGTGGTAGGGGAAGTGCTGTTTCTGAGCCCTTTCTTTCCTGCAAGAAGGAAGTTTGTAATGTCTATTCAAGGCCAAGTGCTGCTGCTGTTCCTTGGCAGAACAGAGAAGCAGCTGGGAAGGAAGAGAGCTGTAGTAGTTCAACGGGAGTCAAGGGGCTGTAGGTTTCTACACTGAATAGAGATCAAAGTAGCTTACTAACCACAGCAGGGGTTCTTCAGCATGGTCAGAAAGAAAATGGCTTATAGTCTGTGAGCTTTGTCAGTCTCTGACTTGGCTGGTGAATTCAACCCTTACTGTTCTTTGGTTCCCCAGTGAAACGTTTTCTTTCGTGTTGACGGGGGAGGATGGCAGCCGCTGGTTTGGGTACTGCAAGAAGCTCCTGGTAAGCATCTGTGTGTTGGGTTGAGGGTAAAGAATGCATTGATAAACGCACAGTTAAGTGCCTGATGTGACTCAGCAGTCATTTCCCATGGGAGTTACACAGTGCCTGTGCTGCTGATGTTACCAGCCCTTTGAATGAGTAAAGGAGGGATCATGACGATGCCTCTGTAGAGTGAAATGGGCTCTGGGCTTGAAAGACAGCTCCTGGAACTCAACATTCCTCAGGAATCTTAAGTCAGAAGTGTAAAGGGAACTCCAGCAGAAGGAATTGTGTGAATCAGCTGCAGTGTAGGTGCTAAGGTGCCTTATTGCATCCCTGTTCTCACCTGTTCCTGTTGTCTTTCAGCCAGAAGGGAAAGGGAAGCGCCTTCCTGAGGTGTACTGCATTGTTAGCCGCCTGGGCTGCTTCAACCTCTTCTCCAAGGTGAAGTGGGGAGAACCTCTTACTTCTTATTGGACTTGAGTCTCTGACAACCTGCAAGCTCCATAAAGTAACTGTGTGCTTCTGTCTGGTCTAGAACTGCTTAGTGATTGTGGTGCTTCTTCACTGCCCTTGCTTTGACAAGGCAGATAAAATAATGCTAGTGCTGAGACTTGTCAGCTGATACACAGATAACTATTCCTTCATCCAAATTACTGTCAGAAAGTGGCTCCTCATCAGCCTGATAAGACTGATGGTGCCCCTTCATCCTCTTCTTCCATGACTTGGGAATGGAAAATCAGCTGGGGGGTTGGGAGGTGGGAATCTCGGCTTGTTTTTCCTGTCACTATGAGGAGAGTAGATAAAGAGGTAGAGACTGGGGAAAGCCACTGCAGATGAAGAGCTGCTGTTGCAGAAGGATAGCAGGAGGCAAGCTTATGATAAGAAAAAAAAAAGCTCATTTCTAATCATTGGAGCACAGAGTTTCTAGAAGAGTGTTTCAGAAAGATTACTGAGGAGGAGGTTGGGGTGTTGCTCTTCTTAGTCCTCTAACTACTTGTGATAATTCAGTTGCCATGTACAAGACATTGCACATTGGAGAGTTATACTCACAGGTATCTGTTCCCCTTTGATCGCTCAGACTTTTGAGGGGAGCTTTCACAGGGATCCCAAGTGAGGGTGGAAAGGGCTGTGAGTCTGTTTTGGAGTCTTCACGTGTAGCTATGGCATGGGATACTCTGACAGAAGCTGGTATCTTCTCCGGCCTCAGCAAGCCATTAGACCAATGTCTAATGTATTTTCTTGCAGATTTTAGATGAAGTGGAGAAGAGGCGAGAGATGTCCCCAGCCCTGGTGAACCCATTCATGCGCAGTGTCATGGAGGCACCTTTCCCTGCTCCTGGACGCACAATTACTGTGAGGAGTTTCCTGCCAGGAGCAGGAAATGAGGTAATGGAAACCAGGAGCGGCTTTGCTGTGCTGGGCACAGCGGCACCTTGCAAACTGACCTGTGGAATGATGCTGCCTGTAAGAAATCAGTCTGAAGATCATAGCATCATGGAATGGTTTGGGTTGGAAAGGACCGCAAGACCATACAGTTCCAACTCCTTGCCATGGGCAGGGATGCCTCTCACTAGACCATGTCACCCAAGACCTGTCCAGCCTGGCCTTGAACACTGCCAGGGATGGGGCAGCCACAGCTTCTCTGGGCACCCTCACAGGGAAGAGCTTCTGCCTCAGATCTAACCTGAATTTCCCTGTTTCAGTTTTAACCCATCACCCCTTGTCCTGTCACTGCAGTCCCTAATGAAGAGTCCCTCCCCAGCATCCCTATAGGCCCCCTTCAG
>JBCJKH010023877.1:0-26936 GCA_039877255.1 Loriculus beryllinus | reverse complement strand
TCTCCAGCTGCAGGAACTGGGTAAGTAGGTTCCTCCTGCCCAGAGTCTTCACTGTGTTAGCAGGGCTGGGGACAATCAGCGCTGGCCCAGGGCTCACAGGATTTTTATCAATCTTGTTATTAACCATAGCTGCATTTTACAAAGCCAGAAAGAGGATTTGCATGGAATATTATTTAATGTTGAGTAATTTTCTGAAACAATCACAAATTTTAAGGTTTGATAGAGCAGTTGCCAGTTACTGGGTAACATTTTAGAGCATGCTAGGCTGCTGCTCAGATGAGAGTTTATAGCAATTTGATCTGGAAATGTAATACTGCAAGTTTAATACCAAATGTACAAGTAGGGAGTTAGGGTACAAAGTAGGAGGTTAGGATTCAGGGACTCTTCAGTTGTGTAAAGCTGCTCTTTACTATTTTACTGTAGTAAGATATATACTGCAATGAGTTTTGTTCAGGTGACCAGCTGATTCAACAATAGTAAGAAAAGACATTTTTTAAGCACCAGTGGGTATTGCTGCCAGCAGAACTTCTGTGCTTTTTTTATTTAGAATAACAACACCTTCAGTTACTGGTGCCAGGTACTCTTTATCCTTTTATTAGCTGTTCTCTGTATGCCTCAGCTTCATTCACACATCCTTGGTAACTGAACACAAGAAGTGCAGTTCCCAGGAAAGCATGCTAATAATCAGCTTTTTATTAAGATGAGACAAAGCTAGAAGATAGAGTCAGTTACTGGCACTGAACTGTTAGCACAAGGCACTGATCAACCACATTTGCTTAATCCAGAGAGCTTCCAGTCAAACAAAAAGCAGGTTCATTTGCTGCTGATCCAGAGAGAGATGAATCACAAACTTTACTGGCAAGCTTTCCTTTACCTTGGCACAGCCCAAGACATATCTGAATTATAAAATAATTGGAAGTTAATTTTCTTCAAATAAAAGAAAATTGTAGGGAGGGCATTGTGCCGGAGAATGGAAGTGGTGTTTTGCTTTCAAATGTTATATGCAATCAGTGCTGCACCTTCCTCAGAGATGCAACAAATTCACCAGGCAATAATCAGTGAGGTGGTAATATCTGGTGTGGTGAGTGGAGGGGATCAGGGCAGTCGGGAACACTCTCATAACAGCAGCAGACTCGTGCCCAGTCTATTGACAGTCCAGCAACAGATGTTCAGGCAGGTCAGTGAGAAATCAAGCCATACAAGGGATAAACATAAACAGTATAAACTTCAGCATTGCAAATGCATAGATAAATATGACTATAGATAAACTGCCTTGCAATGGGAATGTTTTTTTTGACTCTGTGCTTATTAATTTCTTTCCTCAGCTTTGTTTCTGTTGTAGATTGAGATCAGGCTCTTTCAAACCATTCTTGCCACTTGGTATGGGAGGCTTTTTCAAACAATTTTGCATTTAAAGCTTGAAATCAAAGGGAAACAAACGTTTGTGATGCCACCCCAACTCAAAATCAAATGCTTTAATATAGTGATGCAAATTCCAAAGAATGGCTGCACTTTCACAAAGTGGGGTGGGTTAGTTGATTTTGAACAAGAAAACCCCTCTGTCTGTTATTTTAAGTGTCACTTCCAACATCTGTACATTTTTTGACGTTTTCCATGAAGAAAAGTATTTTTTACATTTTTTAAGTGACACAAACTGGCAGCGAGACATCATACTGTTGGACACGTTTCTGACATTGGCATTGAAAAATTATTTATATGCATTTCTGGATGAATTTATATGCACATGAGCAAAGAGCTACATTAAAATGGCACTCACAAGCAGAATGGCAGATGCTTTGGCATTGGTTTTGAATCATTCTGACATACTAAGGAAACTGCTCAAAAAAGTGAAAAGAGCCCAATACTTGATCTCTCTCGAAATATATGTGTGTATATACATTAATATGTTTTTTTTTCAGTTTGTGTTATCACCACACATACTCCTTCTCCTATTTGGAATTACCTTTCTTATAATTTGGGATCCCAAACAGCTATTCCAGAGCAATAAAAATCACTCCCAAAACATCAGTTTTTTCACCAATTCACTTACTTTACTCAATCACTTCATTGAATCACTTCTGAAAAATTTCAAGGAACATACTTATTTGTGAGTTACTCCATAAACTGTGTCCACATACAAAAATCTTTCCTTTGAGTCCCTATCACTGTGTAGCTGTATAGAAGAGAACAATGATGGGAGCTATATAGGATACACTGAACCTTGGTGAGATTTCCACAAGCATTCATTCTGGCTGCTGCCAGGAGGAGCTGTGCTGCTCAAGAATTATCTCTGTCCTTGTCTGGCCAAGGAGAGACCACTCACAACTCATACCAGAAGCCCCTGAAGCTCTCTCATTTTCACCTCAGGAGCCCTGCAATGTTGTCACAATACTTGGCTCTAGCAAGCACATAGCATATGTAAAGATGTGATTCTTTATGTGCTAATTTTCAGTTAAAATGTTTAACAAAGAAAACATTTTTCCAATTTTGGGTTTTGTTTTTTTTTTTTTTTTTTTGCATTCTGCGAAACATTGTGGTCCAAACAAACCTTTAATAACACATATAAATGTTGTTTCTTTCTGACGTGACAATATGTTATCCGTATGCTTGCATTTTCTTTATGCTAGCTGTTGAGTTGAAAGCATGACAGGAAACATGTTATGCAGAAAACCAGAAAGATTTGGTCTTCTTCCTCTTTTTTTAGACTTAACACATCTTTTTGCTGCAGAACCTGCTTCCTTCACATAGTGTAGAGACTTTCAGGAACTCTTTACCAGATTGTGTTGCTGATAAAAGCGTGTCAGTACCACAGCCCACAGGGCTCTGCATGGGTGCAGTTTACTCTTTCACTGTTGTTTTCACCTATGCCTAACACAGGGTGGGGAGATACAGAGAAAGTGACTGAAGTCTCCATACTACAACCTCCAGCCAACCTGAAAGATCAGCATCATCAGAATGAAGCACTGGACCACACACTACAGAAGAAACAGTGGAGTTTGCCCAGATTTAATGGTTCCATGCCCTGCACATACCGAGGGAATTAACATAAAACAAAGGTATTGCCATACAGTCCTGTCAACTAACAGTAAAACTAACTAAAAGCTAGTCTTTCTTAGTCTTTCCTCCCTCACTGAAGACAAAAAGCACCAAAAAGTCATAAAGTCAAATACATTAAAAAATATTCTAATTTCTAACCCACATCTCCTGTCTGATAAAGCTCAAGAGACTGTTTTAACATGTGTTGAACACTGCTGAGCCTCTGGAGAGGTTACCATCACATGTTACTGTACTGCACCATGCTATCCCACCCCTCAGCTCTCTGCTTTAACCACAGCTGCAAGAAGAGACTACTTTTTGTTTATAATGGTGTTAATGCCAGCTACCAGTGCCAGCTGGGATCTCCCCAGGGCAATTGTGATTTCTCCTTTGTCTCATGTAGCCAGTAGGGCATACGGGTGCAATTAAGTACAGGACTCTCAAACCCTGATTCAGTCAGACAATCAATACTGAAGTGAACTTTTTACTTTAATCAGGAAAGTTAAGCAAGTACTGGCTTCCAGCGAGTAAAAACTCCACCAGTACTTTGTATCAAAGCACACTAGTCCCACCATATCAAAAATGGAAATATTTCTGCTGTGCCAGTTGTGCCAACATGTTTCAAACCAGCCTTGAAGCAAACCACCATAACAACAACAGGAAACGAAAGCCCACTCACTACCCTTCACCAGATTTTTAAGGTTTCAGTGTATCTACAATGAAGCAAACTGATCACTCAGACCCATTTGCCAGACATACCAAGCGCAAAGTATTTCTGAATACACACACAGTTCAGTTTATCAACGTAAGAATCATAATCTAATGTAGGGCTTCAAACCGCTAGCAAGAAACAAATGGTAAGAAAGTGTGATTCAAAATACCATGAATGTAGCCCAGACTGTAGTTGTAACAGCAGTTCTGGCAGTTTTCAGTAAAGCTGCACAGACCACGTATTCCTCTTTTTGTTATCATGTAATACGACAAAGAAACAGCCACAACATTACACCTTTGCTTTTCCTTCTTCGTCTGTTGTTAGCAGTGCTCTGCACAGAAGATGACCAGGACGTGATCCATCAGCCTTGGAGGTGAGCACTAAACCCACTGAATCCAACGTCTCTTAAATAAGACCTTCAAGAAACAAATGCGGCAGAGAAATGGCTTAAAAGCGTGATACAATTGCATGAAACAGCATTGGTTTTCTTTCCTTTTCCTTGCTTGAGTAGAGGTTGATCTCTGTGCCAAAGGCCCCTTTCTCTGCTGAAGTCCTCAAGATGATATGGCTGTAAGCTAACAAGCTGATTGAAAAGGAAAGTTTTAGATTCCCCTTTTGACTAAATTGAAAGACTGCACACATTTTCTGCCATGGTTTGTTTATGATGTAAATATTGGCTTAAGCGTTGTTCTTCATTGAAAATAGTCCAGCTGTCTGTAATCTGGCATTGATTTTCAGTGCATATTTTTCAGCTTTTGAATGCATTCTTGGCAAGAAAGTTAGACATTTTAGCCTATGGTATTAAAATCTATAACTGAACTTGAGTGCAGGAAACTTTTTTCCAGGTCTTCAGCTCGCTCCAGTCTAAGAAGCTCCATTTTGGCCCTGGATGCGGGAGAATGCCGCATTTGAGCCATCAGCAGGTGTGAAGTGCACCACGGCTCCAGGAGCATTATTTTTCTGAAGCCATTTCTGAACACCACGGGAGCCTCTGACTTGCCTCTGACTTGCTGTGGCAGTGTGCATCTGCATTTGCCAAACATGCAGCCACTGCTACAACAAATGAAAGTGCTGTGAGAAAAATACACTAAAAATACATCTGAAAACCATTGTGCTATAATACTATCCCATTTCTCTCCCTCTAGATGCTTAAAATGCCAGGCTGAGTTCTAGTAGGATAAATTTGTTTACACAGAGTTTGGACATAATAAATTTCAAAGACCCAACAACAGAGTTCTGAGAAGTCTCAGAGAAGGTATCGTGTTTCTACTTAGAACACAATGCAGGTATGATGTGTCAGTATTTTAATAAAAAACCCCTCTTTATTTGTATATATCTTACTGAAAATCCAGCACACTGTAATACCAAAAAAGAAAGTAGCTATTAAAACTGGACACTTTGCAAGTATTCTGTGGCAGTTATAATGGAAATAATCATTAAATCCTGGCTCAATAGGTGCAATATTATTACTCTTTTGAAACAGCAAATAAAGTAGCTACTAAAAGCATCTTGCCCTCACAGATGTGAAAGGGGAAGGCACAATGTTTACCCATCAGCACATCACTGATTTGGATATTCCTTTAGCTTGTAAATGAACGTTCAGGTGCTTTTCTGATCCAGACATGGTTGGTATTAACTGAAAGATTTAGACTGACTTTATTAAGCTTTATATTTAGTCCTTAAGAAAGAGCAGGTTTTGCCAGAAGTTGAGAACCTTGTTGGTTTTTTCCCTTTCTCTTGCTCTCTTTCCAGGAGAGATTTTTGGTTTAAGGATTTCCACCATCGGACCACTTTGTCCCAACAACTCTTTCTACTATAGCTTTGATACGGTTTTGCCTCATTTGATCTCACAGTCAAAATACATACGGCTTTGTTCAGTAAACGTAAATTGCCAGGGATAGATGACACAGAAAGACTTGAGAGCCCACATTCCAATCTTGCTCTCACAGACACTATCAAGGGGCCTGTGCAGAACAGAGGGTTTGGCCCCACACTTGGGCACTTGCCAAAAGCAGTGTTTCACTATGCAAAGGGCTAAAATTTGTGCTGGCTGGTGAAAACAACAATGCAGGCTGTTCTCCACCACAGACTAACGTCAAGAGATACCTTGCCCTTAACCAGAGATGACCTCGAAAGACTGTAGCTTAATTTTACTTCCATCATGAGATGGACTGGAAATTTAGGTTATGAAATGTTCAAGATGTTAAATGAGGTTTAAGTTTGGGTTAGCTACATAACGGGAAAACTAGGATAATTTACCATTTACAAAAAAGCTTGTCAAGTTTTGTTTCCTTCTACCAACATTAGACAGGAAGGTTAGGATCTTGCTTGCACGCAGAGTCTGGGGAGCAAGGAAGATGGAAAGGTTCCATGTTTGGCCTCTCTTCCTCACCATGCTAAAAATCAGTAATGGATAACTCAGACAATTTCCTTCTCTTTGAAACTATTGTACTCTGCTGGGCAGATGTACAATACTAGTGCAAGCACAAGAAATATGAGAATAGCCCTACAGGATTCTTTATACTACATGAGCTTTATGAATGCTTTCCCATAAATTCCAGATAGAAGGTTAAATTCTAAACTGATTGTGTGCACTGATTTTAACGTACTCCTTCGTACTTCACTCCATTCATCTCCTGCTCCTGTTGCTCTCTAAAGTCTGTTTGACAATTTCTGTTCCATCTCCATATTTCTCTTCTACACTTTTTGTGCATAATTGGATTACTGGGGTTTTTAAGCGTTTGACTATTTTCCCTGTTCTTTTTTCTCATCCTGTTATAATTCCCCAGATTCAGTTTCATTCTCATAGTTCATGAAGCATTTGTTTTCCTAGTTGTTAGGGTTTTTTGCATCTCTGTTTTTTCTCTTCCACCCACTCATTCAACAGTGCATGTTCCTCCAAAGGCTGATTCCTTATTCTGAGTTTTATTCCAGTATCTTTTCTCCTTTATCACTATGCTAACACAGTGTGTACAATCATTTCCAAAAGACTCAGAAATTGTAAAGAGGTACCTTTTCTTCAAAACTGCATCATATCTGCATTTAAAGTACCACAGAGTTCCACCTCTTCTAACACAAGGTAAAAAAGGATAAAAGTTTATTTTGAATGGAAACTATACTACTTTAACTGTAACAGATTCCTTGGAAAGTATAACCATTTAATATCTGTGAAATGCTTCCAGCGTTAAGAAAGCATGCCAAAACTGAAGAGTGTGAGCTGAACATGAACAGATTTGGAGCTGACCTGTAATAATTACAAATGCTGAATGCTGACCTGCTTATTGGAATAGTTATTGTGCAGATAGATTGAGATTGTTTATAGTGGGGGAAAAACATCCATGACAGAAAAAAATAAGGAAAGATAAGTCACTTTTCTCTAGACAAGTAGAGATTGTGCAAAGACAATAACAGGACAAGAAGAAGCCTGTATAGCAAGGGAGAGGAGTGGTTTCAAAAGCAGCTTTTTCTCAAGTAACAGAATTATCCTGGAAGCCAGACTGAGACAGGGGCACCCTTCCTTTAGTTGTCTGAAGAAGCCAAGCCTGGCCCACCAGGCTTGATCTGGTCAGGATCCCACTATGATTAAAAAGAGCTAAAACTTCAGTCAAGTGGTTTTAACCCAAGTATACTTTAATCAAGTAGCACATTGAGTCTCTGCAGCACAGAGGGTTATTTTGCAGTAACTTTAGTGACTTTTGTCCAAACTGACTCAAAAGCAAAATCTCATCGCTTCAGTTATTTATTCCTCTGAATATTTCAATATTCCAAAGTTCCTTAAAGTAGTTTCAACATTCCTTTTAGGATTTCTTATTAGCATATAGTGGCCAGTGTCTTTCCCACATCAAATTTCCCTTAAAGCTCAAACTCAGGCAAAGAATGTCTGTGTTTGTGCCAGTAGTCCTATTCCGTGGACAAAACATGTAGACAAAACCAAAAGAAATCCACCCCTAGGAGAAAAAAAACCCAAACCACCTCTTGTGAAATAATTGCTAAAGAATAGTTAACAGAGCACAGAAAAGTCACATGAGCATACTCCAGCCAGAGAGTTATGCATATTCTTCAGATTTTTAATGCCTTCTCTGATGAACCTTAAAAATCTTGGTTCTCGATTAGCATCCAGCCTTTGAGTCAGCAATCAAGAGGGAATAATTCAGAACTGACATCACAGGCAACTTCACAGTTTAATGTCAACGGATGACAGGGGAAGGAGACACTTGCATCAGGTTTTCATCAAACTGTGTTTAAAACTTATCATGGGTTTCTAAACATAGGTCTGACCAGTCCCACATTTGGCACCAAGTGCAGCCTTTCACAGCCTGCTCTGGAAGGGATCTTTTTGACTTGATTTCTTCCTTGTCAGATACTGTAACCATTTTTAGGGGACTAATGAATATTTTAATCTGACCCTCTAATCTCCATGTATGTTACATGCCAAAGAATAATAAGACAGGGGAGATTGTGTTACAAAATAAATTACTTCGTTGAAAATCAGAATCCCTTGCCAAATTTCACTGTAGTTCATGTTCTGCAATATGCCAAAAAAATCAGCAAACAGGCATCAGTATGATTAATTTCAGCACTATTTCCTTTGCTCCCTCAATTTGACCACTGAGGCCACTAAACTGGCACGCATAAGCATACACTTTGCACATGCTAACTGAATTGTTTGTCAACAAATTACATCCCTTCCTCCATTAGCTGATCTTTGGTCAGCCATCTTGAGCTGAATACAAGAATTAGGATCAGATGAGTGGTTTGCTTTTGCATCTCCATCCATGCCAAACTGAAATGGATAAAAAAGATTCACAGTAGAAATGGGGTTTTGTTTTTAAGTTCTACTCTACAGATTTTGTTTCACTAGATCAAAACCCCCTTGAGTATATCTTGGATACAGAACCCTTCTAAATGCTTCTAGGTTTTGGGTCTTTTCCCATCTATGATCTGACTTGTAGATTATGACTAATAATTACTAAAACAAGAGGTTTTCACATCCAGTTCCTTCCCACTGGTATACGTTTGCAAATGTCACTGATGCCAGCTGAAGTTTAATCTGCATTCCAAAGAATAAAGTGTAAGCTTTGTCCATTGACATCTCATGGCAAGTTTAAGTAACACTATTACACTGGTAGAGAACTTAGGTCCAGAATATAGCTCCAATGCATGTGCGGAACTGCTTTTTCTTCCATAACACAAAGAACATCTTTTTTTTCCAGGCCAGTAAGTATAATCCTAACTTCTACTTGAAGCTTGCAGTTTATCATCTCATTTTTCAGTTATGTTTTTCTATAATGTCTCTTAATCCATTTCACTGAAAAGGGGATTTAACAAGTGTAACGTATAACAGATTTCCTGATAGACATACGATTTCCTGGTTTTTTTCTTTCATTAGTGAATAAAAAGCTATTTATTGTTGAACTTTTGTAAGTGGGAGCTGAATTAAAAGATATCTTCTTTTTTTCTAACTACTGTACTGAACCCTGCGTCTTACATGTGTGTTGGAGAAAGATTGGAGGAATATCCATGTAGTGTCATGCATATGTACAAAATTTCTAATTGATTGATCTGTCAAATATCATGCTAAATTGTATTGAAACTGGAGTTTCAGAAATGATGAACTATTGTTAACCCTTCTGAGATTCCCAAAGCAGGTAAAAAATGATGGAATTAGTCCTCATGATGATTATGTACTGCACGCAGTATCTCACTTTGAAAGACAAAAATCATTATTTTCTACAAGGACTTCTCAGTCTGAACTATCAGTAATAAACTTCCTGATAAGGACTCTTAAGAGGTATCAAGAATCTAAATATTGTGATATGTCAGATACAGCTGTATATGTCATTCCCTTCTAAACAACCAAGGAAAGAAGCAGCATTTGGGACTGCAGGAACACATAAAAACTAAGAGAATTAAACTTCTGAAGGAAAATACTTAAGTTGGCCTTCCAACACCAGGCAAGGACTTTGACATAACCCAGCTGAGAAGTCAGGCCTCACAACTCTACAACAACTGTGAAAACATCACTTAGTCTGTACTAAGCTATATTCTAATGTTTGGAAACTTCTGTATAGGACACACCTTCTTTGCAATAGTCCCTCCAAATATTTCATGTTGTTTTATTGCAAAATTCTGTTTCCCCTGTACCTGTATTTTCCCTCCCCTTCTTTACACATGGTCTGCCTGATTCTTACAATAGCTGTGCTGCCACTTCATTAGCTGGTAGCTCACTGAAAACTCTTCAGTTCCAGAATCCAAGAAACACATGAATGAAATCCCCTTATCTTTGGCCTCAAAGTGCTGCCTCTGCATATGCAGAAGTAGGAAATGAAAGTCTCCAGCGGAGTCTTGCCGATCTGATTCCACCTTCTGCAGAGGACAAACCCGTAGCAATGTGAAAGTTTCACCTGTCAGGTTACTGAGACAGAGGGAAGAGGAAGGAAGGTGAAAGAATTTATTTCATCTCTCCTTGAAAATTTCCTGTGACTCAGGGAAACCATTTAAAACCAAATCTAAACCCTTGGCCATATTTGCTAGTGAGTCCTGTAATTCTGAATGCTTCAGAGCCATCACCAACAGTGACAGCTTTGATAGGAGAAACCAATCCTTCAGTCCTTCCACAAAAAGCATTTCAGAGGCAGGGAGACTAGAACTAAATTTTGTAGAACACACAGCAAATCTTCTCCCATTTGGCTACAGTCGGGAAGTATCTGTGTTCACATCTCTTTAATGCCGGGATGGTCAGCTGTCCTGGGGTTGAAAGGCTGAAAGTCCCTGGATGCATACTACACACCTTGAAATGCTCAAAATCGGGGACACTCAGGGGGAAAATAATTGGCAAGAATTGAAAGTGGTTCTCCAGGTGCCTTTCACAGCTCACTCGGCAAGTGTCTGCATCCCAGTGCAATTTTGGAGCTGTGTTTCAAATGTCTTTTAGGCTTTACTTCTCCCCCACCCAGCTCTGCTTCGAGGAACACAAGGCAGCCACCACGAGGAACTGTTCAGGAACAGCTCAAGTACAATGTGAGTTTCAAAAGCTATAGTTTAGCTACATTTGGTCTCGGAGGGAGCACACGAAGAAGGGATTTCTGATTATAAAGTTGGAGTGGCTGAATGCAAATGATGAAGGGTGCTAATTTCATCATCACAAGTTCTCACATCCAGTTCCCCAGGCAGGAAACCTCCGCAGAGCAGATCAAGTTTTGCAGCATCTTCTAATAGAAGGGCTGCTGCACTGCGCGGTTTGGGCAGCTCCTCTGTGTGGTAGCCCAGAGAGAAAGTATTACCACCTTTAGTTCTAGTCAGAGCAGCAGCTGAGCTGGAAGAAAGCCACGCTCCTGCAGGAAAAAGTCAAAAATCAAAAGAGTGGACAAAAGCAACTTTTATTTTTTGAATAGTATTTTGATTGTGGAGCATCTGATTAATGACCTTAGAAGTTTCAGAGCAGACAAAGTTCAGGATGGGTTTAATTTCAATGTAGTTCACAGTTCACGGTAATTAGTAGCAAACAATGGAGACCCCTGGTCCAAAATTCAGGGACTTGGACTCTTTTAGCATCACATCACTGGATCACCCGTTCATAATTTTAACAACCTGATGACATTTTGATGTCTCTGTAGTTATCTGGGGACTTTTTATAATTCTCAGGAATCCTTTGTGACCTTTTTCTCTAGCATAGAGGAACATATTCTGCTATGATACATTCTTGAGCCACTGCTTCAGCAAAAGCTTTAACACTTGCTTTGAAATAAGCCTATACTAAAAGGCTTTGCCATGCAACCAGCACATTAGCTCGCATTTGAGCAACAAAGCTAGTTTTCAGGTGACTTTTCAGGTTACTTTGGATGATACACAATGTCCAATGCTGGTTTACACTAAAAATCTCTAAGCATTTTTATGAGGGAGGAATTTTCTACTTGAGGAGAATTTGGACTTGCTGAACCTAGGCTTTCTTTACTTGTTTTAATTTTTTAATTTTTACTTTTTAATGACTCGGAAAGCTGATATCTGGAATTTTTTCTGTAGCTTTTGGAAAAGGAAATAAGAAGAAACCCACACTGGATTGGAGCCTATACAACCCAGTTTGAAGTTTTAGCAAGCAGCATATTCATTATCAAATTACAACCCCTATAAAGCATAGCTTGAGAGCACCATGGCAGACTAGCATGTTACAGGATGGAGACAAAGTATATAGCTATAAAAACCCACTAAACTAAAGCTGTGTGACAAACTGGGCTGCACAAAGACTGTTTACAGAGTTTCTTTGTTTTAACTCTAGGGTTAGTAACTTAGCTTTGGCTTCCAAATAATTAAATCCTATTGTAATTACCCTCATTAACTATACCCTCTAATATAAAAAAAAAAAATGCCTAGCTTCAAAAGATGGTGATATAATGAGGGTAGAGTGCGATGGACATGTACTACGTTGCTTCCAGGTACCCTGGAGGAACAAATATGTGTTTATACTCATTTTTTACCCCTTTGGGTCTTATTCCACTTCCTCTGTGGTTGCCTTGCTCTAGGCCTATGATGACAATCAATGATAAAGGCAGACTACGTACAATTCAGCTTCAGACTTACAGAGTAATAGACAAAGGACAGTTACACACACCATAAAAAGAGTTTCTGGGGAGGGTGTTCAAGTAACCCCATCCTTTTCATTTTGTCTTTTTCTCTTCTCCTCATTTCCCCAGGGAACAATTAAGTTTAAGAATAATCCTCTCTCTTAGCATATTTGAACATGGAAAATTAAATTAGCTGCTTCTCTGGCTACGGTTCCTAACATTATTGCAAAATGTTTAATGAAGGCTCCTCAGAACCTCTTCATACATCTTATTAATTTAAAGTCCGTGGTTTACAGCTCCTAGCCACAATAGCCAAGAAATGCCAATTAACAAAAATGCCTTATTCAGAGAACATACACAACTGAAATATTAGACACAGATAATGACTATAGTGGCTTGTATTAGTTTGGAGGTTTCACATGTTACAGATGTATAAGCTGGGTAATACTCATTGCTCCTAATGGCTTTTTGCCTTGACACATCCTTAGGTTATGAGAGCGTGGGATGGTGAACAGAGGCTTATGAAAGCCCTTAGCAATTGAGCCAGTGGCCTGGAGAAAAGCATATAGTGTGGTGAAATACCCTTTCCTGAGACCTGGCCCCCGCTAAGCAAAAAAGTACCTCAGGCAAGAATTATAACTTTTTGTAAGATTTTTAAAAAAAGAAGATTGGGCAACTTTTAACCACTATAAAGACAAGCGCATTGAAGAATATAGAAAAAACCTGCAGACTAGGTTTCAAGCCTAGCCCTTGAAAGTGCTAGGCTGTACGCCAGATTTCAGGCAGCCCATGTCATAGCAAAAAGTAAGGACAGAGCCAGGGCGCACTGAAGTCACAGACAAATGTTCTGCTGGTTTCAGGGTATTAAGGCTAATGTAAAAATAGCTTCCTTAACCAAATTATAGTTTTGCTAGCACACCAGCCTTTTATCACCAATTTATCCACCCATATTTATTTTAAATAAAATAAATTGTCCCATACTGCCTGTTAACAAATACTAAAAGGAAAAAAGATGTCAATAGTTACCTGGTACCTTATGCTGACCTTAAAATTCAAATAAGTGAGAATCTTTTTCAAATCTGCACTTTCCATGTGTATGTGTATCCACACCAGTTGTTGCCATGTTATTTTACTCACAGGCTATGAAACAGACTTCAACAGTCATTAAAGCCCATTCTTAGCAGTGTGGTATAAGTTAGTCTGAGATGCTGCTAAGGATTCTGCACTTCTTAACCTCTTTGGTCTGGAGGTATCTTAAGATTTCTAAGCAGCATTGTCTGTTGGGCTTTTTTTCCCAAGATAGTCAAAGTGTGCTACAGATACCTGCAGTTTTGGTAGCTGTACAGTACTGAAAAAGCAGGACCTATAATCTAATATTACCCACTGGAAGGTGAAGCAAAGTAACCTGGTTCCAAGGTCTAAGTGACCTAGACTAGTGCCTGCAGTCTGGTGTTGGAGCAGTTCAGGAGGGCTCAGGGGTTTATGCATGCCACAAATGTGGGCTGTTAAGGTGCTTAAGCATCACCTTAAGCTGTTTGAGCATTCAAAATGAACAAAAAAAAAAAAAAAAAGAAAAAAAGCATAGCCAGGATTTTGCTTTGATTCTAGTTTCTCATGTGTGCTTTATTCTGATCTCATTTGATTAACTGGCAATTAGATATGAGAAATGTCAAGATAAGGTAAACAAAAGTAAAATACTATCTGTACCATTCTTTTTGGACTTGTAATCTATACTCACAGAAGAAGTTGAAAATCACCTAGGTAAACACATCTGTTAAGCTAACATTTTCCAGTGATAACAGTTTTAATGTTGTGAAACATGTTTCATGTGTTCGTGTTACAAAGACCAGTTTCCAAAATGTTCTTTTCCAACATTTTTTTTTAAGTGTAAACTGATCTTTTTCCTGTTGGCTCTGTGCTGGCCAAGATATATTTCACTTAATACTGGCTAAAGGTAGAATGTTAAAATACTCAATTGGTTTTATACATACTTTGGAAAGAAAATACTGTGAGGGTTGCATGGAGAGTAGGAGCAAAACATTTAGCTCATTTAAATGTCTTCTTTAGTGGTCACCCATTGCAATTAGATCACTTTGGTCAATAGGTAGGAAAGACCATACTTTTTCAGACAACCACATTTGGCTTTTTTTAGCTCCAGGAGAAGGTTATCAGCTGTAGGAGGTGATAATACATATTTAGAGTCATAGACAGCACTGGTACATAATACAAAGATATCTGTAAGCATGTCTGTAAGCATTTGTGCCTGTGTCTGTGCAGAGGAATCATAATGTCCAAACATGTTCCCTTTGAAGCTGATACAAGAAAGTCCTATTTGCCTTCAGGGTGCAATATCAGGTTCCTCATGACAATAACAGAAGCATGACTGGTATGGTGATAAGAAATGGTTAGCTGGACAAGGGACGACTAGAGCTTAAAAATCCTCTCTTGCGGTGGCTTTTACTGTTGTTTTTCTATGTAGTTACGTTGGTAGCTGCTACAAACAGCTCATCATCTGCACCATTTTACTTGTCATTCCTAGGTTTGGTCCCCAGTTGCTGGGACCAGATCAGAACTGAAACCTCAGAAAAATAGCTGAGAGGGCAGACACTCATATTTTGCTTCTCCCAGGCACAGAGAGGCTGGCATGGCAAAGATCAAAAGCCCCTCTGCAGGTAAATAGGTGAAGAAACAGTCTTTCATATTTATTGAGAACACACCAACTTTGTTACTTGTGTGAACCAAGAGATTTAAATTGTTAGAAACCTTATGTCCAAGCACCATCCCAGTAATTTCCTTTTAATCAGAAATGAGATCTTACGTGCAATTGTCTTCTTTGTTAAAGAATCAGCAATTGCACTTTAAATGGTATTTGTTTGTATTCATGACAGCTTGTTTTCTCTAAGCTTCTTAAAACTTGACCCTGTTGAAAGGCTTATACTTGCCAGGCTGCCATCAGACATTGATATTTATTAAGCAAAAAAGAGGGCACATGATTAGTGATGCGCTGTCATTAAGTGCCTAGAATGATCTCATAAACTCACCAGTCCAGCCATATTAAGAGTGGTAATAAAATACACTCAGAGCACAGAGGATAGACTACAGCCTGAGATTAAATTGCTTTAATCCTCTTGCAGTACAGCAACAGCAGCAGTTAAGTTTAAGGTCATCTGCTCTTAAAAGTCTTGATATAATACGTATATAAATAAGTAAACCAAGAGAGTACTGTTAATACTGATTATACAGATAGTTCAGTGGGATTTTCCATGCCAAATGCTGAAATGAAGATACAGTCACGTATTCATGGAAAACACGGACTTCAAAATTCAGCAGAATTCAGCAAGTAATCACTGAAGTGACTGGAGTCATGTTAGATAGCGATGCCACTCTTTTGGGGGTTAAACTTTTGCAAGATGAATCAGGATGTCAGATCAGTAAGAACTTTAAATGACAGCTGTTCATCTCTCCCCACAGATCCCGCAAGCAATGCCTTAATAACTATTGGAGAGACACCTCAATTGTGACACTGGCAGCACTAACAGTGCTGTGCAAACACTCTTAAAAAAAGCCCCAAAATCAAGAAGGCAGGATAGGTCCTGAGGGGCAAGTGTCACCTTGCTTTAATTCTTTTTCAGGTCCTCCAGCTTAAATGTCAAGTACTGGAGCAACAGAGGTGCTGGGGAGGAAGGCCACAAGAAAAGCAGGAAAAGTGAGAGGCACAAGTCTTCATCAGAGAGTAAGTGAAAATGATGATTTTAGGTCAGGATGGCTAAGACGACAAATGTGCGAAACAACAAGAACACAGGAAATAGTAAAGGCAGCAAATATATCAGATGAGGCAAAAGCTGGCCGCAGAAAAAGGAACAGGGTGTGAGTCACAAACTGGTTCTCCGACACCAAAAAATAGATAGGGGGAAAGCGAGAGACATCCAGATGGTGAGAAAGCAATTGCAAAAACAAAGAAGGAAAAAATAAAAGGAGATGTATTTTAGATCAGTAATCAGGAGGACATTCAGTTTCTTAAGAGAACAGTTAATGGATAGTTAAAAATCAAATTCCTTCATTGCAAACATCAGATGGGGTGATGCTAGAACGCTTTGTGATTGTGTCAGTTTGATAAATCATGTAACTTGCTCAGGGTGGAGGTGGGGGAATTTGGCACCAAAATTTTCCCCAAGAATCAAAATATTCCATTTCAACACTTTTATGAGATACTTTTTAAAATTCAAAATATCTTTTTTTAAATGTCCCTCAGTTTTGCTTATTTGTCCAGGAGCTATTTTTAACCTAGTTCCCTTAACAGAATTGAGGACTTCAGTTTTGGATAACACTTGATGGGATGGATTTTACCCACTGTAAAAATAGTTCACAAATTTTTTTGCCCATGCATCCACAGAGTAGCAGAAACCTGCACAGAACTACATTTTTTTTCCTTTAACTGCCAGTGAACCAAAAGGGAGGAAAAAATGAATCATTCCTTTAGTTCTAATTCAGAAAATTTGAGACTGATGCTTTCTCACCGACTCTTTTGAGCTCCTGGTGATGTTCTGATGGCATTTGCTCAGCTCTGGAGAAGGCCCACAGCTTATAAACTCTTTCTGACAAGAACTCTCATTTATTTACTGCTGCCTGGAGTTGCCTGAGGGCTGTGTCACATGGAATGGGAGGCCTGAAAGAGTGCCGAAGCTCCCTTTCCCAGCATTGTCTGTGTTCTGTTACATAATGTAACATAAACACAGATTCCATAACATCTGAATGTTTTGGAGAATGTTTCACTTTGTTCAGAGAACTAAAAAGCCCTCTTTACTTGAGTTCTGATTGGAAACATTTCAGCCACATAAACCCAGATATCATGAATGTCTCACTTCAAAATTTACATTTATGATGCTTTTTCCTAACAATTCAAGTAATTGTAACAATTTCATACTGTTGCTGGGCCTCATGATCCAAGAATATAGCCATGCGTTACTGAACTTGGAGCCTCAGGTGCAAAGTCAAAAGTGAGAAGTACTTTAATATATTGCCTCACAATACATTGGGGTAGTTCTATCAAGACTGGGTTTGCAGATTTGACATGAATGACTTGACAGACTGCAGTCTTGAAGAATGTTAAGAGAAAAACAATAGCTCACTAAAAGAGGATGAAACTTTTCCCTGTTTATTGGAAAGTATCCTATTTAGCTTGGGATGCTTCTTTTAGGGACCTATGAACTCTGCTCTAAAACCTAATACTGATAAAATCTCTAGGACTGTGATTAATGGCGAGTAGCAATCACCTAGGGGAGAAGAAAAGCATAAACCAGAGACTATTGCATTATATTTTTATAAATGAAGAATAGGCTATACCATTTATAATGTGAGCTGATGCCATTACAGTTAATAGAGCTGTACAGTTTACTCCCAGAGAATTGGGCTTTATTTGTAAGAGAAAGGACTTAATTTTTTGTGGCCATCTATCTTCTCCGTGGACCACTTCCCTTCCAAAAATGCTGAAGTTGAAAACGACCATACTGAGAACCATATGTTGAAAATAGGTGCTTTGTTAAAGGAAAAATGGGAGTGTTCATGGAGATACAAAAGGCTATTATTTGATGTTCATAAATTAGTGAATGCATTTCTTGGAAAGCTGTCATTGCCAAAAGGCATGGTAGCAATGTAGGTGGTCTTCTAACTTTATTAGTTTTTATCAACAAAATGTAGTAAAGAAAGTCCTCTGAGGTAAAGATGCTTGAAATGAGACAGAATTTGTAACTAAAATATTTTATGGGTAATAGCTTGCAGCCAAAGCTAATTGAGTGGCCCTTACAGTTTGAAAAGCATCAATCAGTACAAATTTCTCTATAGAATACAGTTATGGTCTATATTTTAAAAAACATTTTGTGATTTTGTGAGTCCAAATGGGCATCCGGTTTTCAGAACAAGTGATCTGGTCAGCTCCACACCAACTTGGATGCTTAAAATGGAGAAATAAAGAGGTTTTAGACACCAAAAATTAGGTCAGTATAATCATATGAACTGTCTTTCAGCACATTAGAAATAAAAAAGGAAAAAATCCTCTCTTGACAGATAAGAAAGAATTCTCTGCAGAATACTAGAAGGTGTATTTAACTATAATGACTGAAGAGGAAAAACGTCACCTAAGAAGAAAAACTACTAAAAAGAAAGAATATAACTCCATGGCATGGCTAACTGATGCATTTGGTTATATTTTATCCTTGGATTCAGAGACAAAATGAAAACTTTTTTCTTTTTTTTTTTTTTTACTAACATTCTGAGTCCTATATATAACCCTGTATTTTATGCTACGGGATCATTCAGCTACTGCTAATGAAAGAGGTGAATGAAAAAGCTCGCAGTTTTGTATGACTGCATGTTAGGGATATGCACACAAGAATCTATTTTTTTGCTGTTGCACAAGCCCATTAAATACTAACTTTTTTGCCCTGTTACTTTCTAAACAAATTATCTCCAGTTTATGAATAACCAAACTTGACCTGCCTCTTGAATAAGAGGTTTGAATAATAACTTGAATAATAACTTGAATAATAACTTGAATAATAAGTTATAATAAGAGGTTTCATTTGGTATCCTGAAGTATTCAGTTTCCACAAAATAATTATTTTTCAGCCATCACAATACTGTTCGTGTTAAAATCATAGTTCAGATATAAGAAGACATTGAGAGGTACAATCAAGTGCAGCTACTTCTGTAAAATAAATAAAAACCAGTACCCTGTGAGCTAACATTAATAAAAATCAATCCTGGGGACTTTTTCCTGCAGTCACTGGATCTGATCAAAGCTGCAAACTCAGTGGAAAAATAGTTATTCACCTCAGTAAACGCAGGCCAGCCCCATGCTCAAGGACTCTGCAACCGGTTTCTTGGCACTGTTGGTGCTGCTGTTACTGTTATGTGTCCTGTACATTTGCTGTCTGTGAAGAACTCTCATCCAGCAGACTTGGATGATTTACATGTTCAGACATGGCAAAATAATAGGCTATAAAAGTAATTCATTTAGCAAAGTAAGAGTGCTGGCTGTGAAATTAAAAAATTGTTAATAATGAGGGTGGTTATTTATAGATCACTTCTAATCCACAGATCAAGGCACTCACCACATATTACGTGTTGAATTGTAAACTGTATATCATAGGGATAATATCACTTAGCAATGAAACCTCTGTAACAGCATTTCATAGAAGTGAAGTACAGAGCAGAGCAAGAGGGAGAAAAAATATGCCTTGTATGCACTGTGCCAACTGGAATTTGCCCAGAGCTGCAGAGCTAACTCCTCTAACCTTGTGAATGTACTAGAGCATCATAAAAAATCATGCCTGGTGTTTCATCTAAAACATGGAAAAAAGACTAAAAGTGCAGATCATCAATCACCATAGATGACATTCTAAAGCTTTTTCTTTCTTACCCAGCCCTGTCTATTAAAAGCTTTTGCAAGACTTGCTGGCTAGAAATCATTTTCTGCTATTACAAAGTACACTGCAGTGACTTGTAAAGTCACTTGCAATGACTTTGTCCCTGCTTATGGCAGGGGGGTTGGAACTAGATGGTCTTAAGGTCCTTTCCAACCCTAACGATTCTATGATTCTATAATATGAAGCAACAAACACTGCTTTTCACACAAATCCAAGACTTTCAATGAGAAACTCTGCAGATAAGGAGACTGAAAAGTGAGTATACCATTAACATGAGAAAAGCCTCTTGTTTCTCAATCGAGAAAAAAATTTACTGAGCTAAAAATGCAGTAATCGTAAGGTTTCAGTTTTGAAGGTAAGCAAAGTATGTAGGGAGGTGATATACTTATCCAATAGGCTGAGGTTGCGTAAAGGGAAAATATGAATCATAAGACAGCATTGCATATATTTAAATGGAAGATTGTGTCGTGTAAACAAAGCAGTGTATAATTTTTACAAATTTCAGCGTATGCAATATTTGTTCTTCCACCTTATCTCATTTAGCAATTTTTTTTCTATACAGTTCATTAAAACTTTTTTTCAAAAGGTGGGTTTGGAAGATAAATTAAGTTCTGTAATGCTAAACTATGATCACTAATTTCATATATGCCTAAGTCATATGACTGACTTGCTATGAGTTTAAATTGCAGAATGATCAAGATTAGCAGAGGCATGAATAAAAAAATTTCATTTACAGCCTGGCACATTTTTTTTCATGGCATGGGCTCTCATTTTGACCAATTTTGACCCTCCTAACTGGAGGGACTGAGCCTTATTCATGCACGCCAAGTAAGCTCAACTTCTGAATATTCCAATATTTCTCTTCTGTAGACAAAATTCAGTCTATAGATTGCCTCAAGTACTGTCTTCTGTGGAAATGGACTTCAGAAAAGCTGATTTTTCCGGGATATGTGTTGATATGTGCTGTGCTTTAGATGTCAGGGATTAAGCCCTGAAGTGTATGCATATGCATATATCTCTACAGAAGAGGAATGAAGTGTGACAACTGCTAGTGACAAGACTAAGGTAGTCTTTCACATGTATACTTTTCTGCCTCAGGTAATAACAGTATCAGAAATGAAAAAAATTACATAAGAGTGGAATAAAGTGTTTCAGTTTTGCTATGCATAATATGCAGCCATGGGTAGTAATAAGGGAAATACCAAAGAGATTAAATATCTTTTGAGTATCTGATAATTAGACCATAATAGAAAAGATTTAATAATTAGTAGAAAAGATTTAATAATTAGTATTTCATCTGTAATGCACTTCAGTAAAGAGGAGTTCAAAAAACTTCCTAGTTTCCACTTCCTTAAGCATAAAAGTGAAATGCTGTGTATACGTAGGTTTATATTTGGGTATTACTGAAATGATACATTGCTAGTAACATACAGTTTATAGACTGAAAAAGCAGTAGGAGCTTTCAAATCTTTTACTAATTTTTAAAATTACGGGGGAAAGTAAATAGTATCTGTGCCTACTGAAATATGAGCAGGTGGGAGTTTAAGATATATTCTTGCCTAACCCAAGTTCTGAACTATTCATAAATCAATTACCAGCAGAAATGTATTTTTAATTCACTCTTGGTGACAAAATATTCTGTTATGGAATTTATAATACCTTTTATATTGATCATATAAGGTACATTATTAATCTTAGCAGTACTGAATAAAAACCAGAGTATGGCTAGGGAAACTGAGGCAGGAAGACTATCTTATTTTTGAGGAAACTTTTTTTTTCTTCTCTCATTTAACCATCAGTTTAATAATAATAAATACCGTACAACCCAATCAAAGATATTACAACTTCTCTCTCCTAAAATGCTCTTACAGTTTTTCATGAGTTGTTTAGTGGTTGCTGTGGTATTATTCTGGTTTTTTTTAGAATTATTGTAAGTGATATTGTGTTACTTTCACAATAAATATTGTAAGAGAGGGCGAAGCATTCTGACATCTTGGAGACACCCTTTCCCTGATTCTTCCCCTATCATGAGTTTATAAAGTCTATAAATGTCAAGTAAACTTTTATGTAAATGAAAATGAAATTACAGCAGATTATGAGGAAGGTGGAGACTATTACTTGGACACCGACTCATTAATTGTAGTGAAATAGTCCAACATTTTCTTTCATGCAGCATGTGAATGCCTGAGACAGATATCTATGACAGTTTGGATGAGTTATGCTTGGGCAGTGCTTGTATTTTTCCGCCATTGATTATAACTGGAGCTGAAGGTAATTAGTTTAGATTCAGAGATGTAACTTCCTGACATCTTGAGCTATGAAAGATGAGTCCCAGCATCTGCTGCTGTTAACTATTGGTGACATTTCGTACCATTCCTTTTAAGTACCCCACATAAAATCACTTTGCAGCAGACCTCCTTTTCTTCCATATTTTTATTAGATGGGTTGGCAGTGCATGAATATTCATTTCTGCTACAACCAAGGAACTTTGCAGTCCTGAGAACAATAATTATTAGCTGTCACTCCAAAGACAGCTTCCAAAAAATCACCAGCTATTATTTTGTCCAAAGCCTTATAAATGAGCTATTTTTTAATTTATCAGCATTTAATAAAGGATTATTTTTTGGGTTTTTTTAAGAATTACATCACTCTTTTCTGGGTTAGTGTAATACGCATACTGGTACTGGATCATTTGGCAGCATCTTTTTGATGCTCTAACATTTGCTCTTCACCATCAATACGGTGGTTTCACAAGTCTCAGGTCAGGCCTGTTCTCTTTAATCTCAGTGAACATGAGATTAAACATCCAAGAATCAGTGAGAGAAATTTCGTAAACTGGTGTTTTATTCAGTGCAAGGGCTGTCACTGATCTTTTTTTTTCCTGAATTATTAGTTTTCTATAGTCTCCTTGGCCTGGGGACAGCCATTGCCTAGATGTGACCATTTAATCCTGCCAAGTAATTTTTCTTTCACTGGAAAACCAAGCACCACTTCCTAAAACATGGCTACTGGTTTCTTTTGTATTATTTCTTTAAATTCTTGTGGGGTGTCTGAAATAGTATATGGCATATTCTGGTCTCAAATTTGAATTCTGATTGTGTTTATTGACAAGGCATGGGCTCAGAAAGCCAAAAATGCTGATGTTCATCCTTGTTCTCCGATTTTGGCTGTGGCTCAAGATTTGATTTAGGGTGATAGATAATATACTATATTATATACTATACACTGTACTGTATACTATATTTGTATATATTTGTATACTTTGTACTATATTTTTCTAATCATTGTTCTGGGGAATTTGGGAATGAAATATGGTTTGGATCCTTTGAAACATCTTTCAGCATATCTAAATTATGTTCTATGAACAACTTTCCTACCATCAGTGACCAAAGTTATCCCAATTAAACTCAGGGTTTCTAGCCAAAACTAAATGAATTTAACCTTTTTTATATTGACTTTTATGTCCAGGTACATCATAAAATTCATGTTTCATAAGCCTACAAACAAAACTGCTGCATGAGGTGATGATGAATGTTGTTGAAAGGGAGTTGCTAGTCTGTGCCTACCTGAGAGCCTGAAGCTCAAAAGCAGCATAAAAGGTGTTGAACTGCTTTGTGCTGTTCCAGTGATGATGTCTCATGACTGCCCTGTTTCTGTTAGAAATGCTTAATTACAGCAGCTATAAAAACAACTGTAATATCTAATAACTTAAGTACATAAAAGAGGCCTACAGGAATGCTAGAGAGGGATTTTTTATAAGGGCATGTAATAATAGGACAAGGCAGAATAGCTTTAAACTGAATGAGGGTAGATTTAGATTAGATATTAGGAAGAAATTCTTTACTATGAGGGTGTTGAAACATTGAAACAGACTGCCCAGAGAAGCTGTGGCTGCTGTATCCCTGGAAATGTTCAATGACAGGTTGGATGGGGCTTTGAGCCATGACAGGGGAGTTAGAACTAGGTGATCTTTAAAGTGTCTTCCAACCCAAACCGTTCTATATTCTATCTGAAGCAGAGCCTGTTGTAGCCTAATGTTGACATATGCCTCTTTGAAAACTCTTTAATGGTTTTTCAACATTTTTTTCTTAGCAGAAAGAGGCCTGTCCAGAACAAAGTTGTAGGAATTTGAAGAGGTAGTGTTGCTCTTAAACGCATTTCAACATTTTGTAGTTGTTTTGTGCTGTTTGTGCTCTAGTGCCCCTCACAGTATATATGCAGTGTATAGCACAATTATGTTATGTATTCTGCATTCTTTCCATGTTCAGTCATTAAAAAAAACTTTGTTGTTACTTTTCATTTTTTAGGAGGACCAGTCATTAAATAGATTTCAGTTGAAACCTCTATCAATGGAAAATAAAGAAATTAAGAGTTCTTTTTGCAGAGATGATTAGCACATCTAAAGGGAAAACTACAATCAGCTTTGTTTTTTTACCCAGGCTCTTGCTTATCTACCTTTTTCTGTCTGCTCATATGAAATCATGTTTGATATGATACATGTTTGTTTATTGGAGTACTGTGAATATTTTTCTGATTGTCTCTTGTCTGTTCTGAAAACAAAATAAAAGAACCTATTTTCAGCATGTTCTGATTGTATCAAATCAGGGACTACTGCAGGTAGTTTGGGGTATTGCGCATTCACATCAATGATGTTACTCAAACCTCTGTTACCTCTCAGGAAGCACGTTCTGTGGTTTCTCCCTTGGTATCTGTTTTGCAGTAAGCCCAGATGAAAGTAGACTGGTTTGGTTTTGAGATAAATGTCCTGTGAAATGGTGTTTTTTACTGGTGACATCTTGCTTTGAAGGGAGTTGTAGGAAAAAAAACACAGATAACATGTTCAGGCAGGCAAACCATTGAGATCTGTCCTGAAATCTTCTTTAGCAAAGCAGAATATGCTGGAAAGTGTGAATAGAAGTAATTTCAAAGTGCTAGTTTACAGGAAGATGCTGTTTAATTTGTGGAGTCTTTGAAGGGTGTGGGAATGAATGGACCCATGAGACCTGATGTAGTGAGGCTGGCTGACTCCAAGGAGTCAAAAAAATACTCAGAAAGGTACAGGAAATGAAAAGCATCCACTACAGCCCCTGCCAAAGAACTCAGGCTGAGCAACAGATGAAAAAGAAAAAAAGAGCAATGTTTAGGGAGCATAAAAACTACGTGTGCTGTGAAAGCTGAAGCAATGGGGTAGCAATGGGCAGCAATGAGGTTGAAAGACAAGTTAAAAATGACCCTCTGCGTAATATTGGACGAAGAGATCTATCTGCAACACCAGAATCATTCAAAATACCCACAAGTGATTGTAGATGATACCTGATATTTAAAACAACTTTCTCTTTTTCACCGTATTTGATAGCTGCTTTTTAGGAAGCAAGTTGCAAATATGACTTTTTTTTTTTTTTTAGGTCCATATATTGCTGTACTATATTCTTGAAGAAAAGCACCCTTCTGACTGCTGCTAGGAAGCAGATAAGGACTTGTCTAAAGCTCAATCGGGGGAGCTGAGCAGCAGAAGGTGCTGTGCACTGGAGTGACGTTCTCTCATTTTCTCTCAGTACCTTGGAGATAGTTAGATCCATTTGGGAAATGGGAGACTGTCTTTTCAAAAGGCATAGGGAAATTAACTGAGTGCAAAGATGTGTGAAGACAACGGGAGCCCTATAGTTAACTTTTTTTTTTTTTCCCTAGATTCTGTATAAATATATACTTTTGGTTTCTGAATTTGTCCTTCCAACTCCTCCTCAGAAGATGCACAGCTTTCTGATGTTCCTGTACAAACCTACATGGATGATTAATACAGAAATACTATGTTTAATGCTGAAATATTTAGGAATGCAATAGTGTCTTCCTCTTCTGGGGTGTAGGATGACTTGAATTAGGACACTACTGTGTTCATGGTCATTGAGTAAGCTTTTAGAAGAGGGTGGTGAGACCCTGTGGGCAAACTACAGCTGTGCTAGAAACCAATCTGTCTAGTTTAGTAAAATTGCCTCCACTCTCTTCTTCCAGGAACTGTGTACCTTCTGTGTTTGTCTGAACAGAGAGCTTACTTCCCTCCTTCACCTGTATAGCCATGGGCCAGAAAGGCCCATTCCTCCCCCTATTCTTGCATTGCCCTGGTTTGCTGCAGCTCCACCTCACATTCCATACTTCTGCCTCCTGACTTAGGCAGTGAAGGGCAGCCAGAGGGACCATGGAAACAAATGACTGCATAGTATTCTACAATCTACAGTGCACAGTATGGTTCTTACAGGTATGGCAAGGTAACCAATGTCCTTTACTACTGGTTTCAGCATGCTTTGCTGTCTCTACTCCTAGATTAAATTCCAGTCCCTGATTCTGATCTTGAACTCTAGGGACAGAAGAACAAAACATCTCCAGAGCTGCATTGCATCAGCAGTGACATTTACTGGGAGGACTGGACAAAGGAGGAAAAGGACTGTTTTGTGAGGTATCATTATAATTCCACTTTTCCCAATGGCGAATATGATGCAAGCCCCACTTTTTTGCAGAAGTCCTCCCATAACAAAAAGCAGAATTTCAATCTTCAAAAGTATATTTTAAAACCATTTTTATCTGTGTTACAAAGTTACTGTTTCTGAGACAGTCACAACAGGCAGATCTCTTAAAACAGTCTCCTGGTTCCACCTCAAGCTGGCAATAAACTCTGAAATAAACAAAACCAGAATTAAATTAATGCTGCGTCTTTCCTTGCCGTCCCTGTAGTGTGTTTTGGTTTTTTTGTTTTGTGTTTGGTTTTTTTCTTTTCTCAGTACTCTTTAATCTTTGGAGTTGGAGTTCCCAGGAAGTTACAGCCAGTGAGAGAGGGCAAGAGGGCTTTTTTTGTCTTTCCAGCTCACGCTTTACAGGGATGAGTTCTCGGATTTGCGAGCATAAGGAAAGATGAAGCACGTTGTTTTCTTTGAGCTGTCATCCTCTTGTAAGAAATTATGAGCATCTATGGTGCTTACAAAACTGTTACTTCCTGAAAAATTTTTAAAGCAATAGAATATAATGAAGTAATTTACATATACTGAGCCACTCATCAAGAAGGTGAAAGAAAAGTCCATGATATTCATGAATATTTTGTCAAGCTGAATTTTTTCAACAATCATCACTAAATTAGAGTGGTTCCATTTAATATTTGAATACCAAATTTAATTTTGCTTTTAAATGAGGGTTGTTCATCTCACTTAGCTACTT
>JBCJKH010023874.1:0-11110 GCA_039877255.1 Loriculus beryllinus | reverse complement strand
GGCTGGAACCCCGGGCAGTATTTATCCTTCCTCTTCACCGAGTGACTTGGGGAAACAAATAAAAACCAAAACAAACCTCGCTAGAGATTCAGAGATGAAAATAATCCTTTACTTTTATTTTGCCTTTATTTTCAGACTGTTTCTTTATTCTCAACCCTGGAAGGGCAGAAACACCGGTACAAATGCCATGCCTATTGTATTTAATTGTTCCAGTTGAACGTGTGAACAAGAGCTCGAGATAGAAAAGGCCCGAGGCAGCTAAAATGTCAAACTGAGCAGCTTTGAATTTGGGGAGGAAAAAAGCACACTAAGATGTTGGTAAAATCGAACACCTGAATTGCTGGGTGCACCCTCCCCTTTCCTCGCCTGGCATGTGCCAGCTCACTCCTTCTTCTAAAGAGAGCTCTGCAGTAGATGCAGTCAAACCCATGATGTTCACTAAGACTTGTCTGTCGGAGAATCACCTTGCTTCCTCCTGTATCCTCTCAGCTATTTGCACAAAATGACACTAATTATCTAAAACACTGCTTCCTCAAAATACCAGTTGGAGCAGAAGATACAATTACCATAATTCCGTTGCAAATTTCCCTTCCCATAATCACTCTCCATTACAAGAAGCATCCAAGGTGCCTTTATCTTCACCCAGGAGATACTGAAAGCAAAAATTTAACTTCTTTAACTCTTTTCAGCTGAGTTTAGAAAGACTCAAGGATGTAGCAAGCCTGTAAGAGCTGCACCAATAGGCTTGCTGAACTTGGGATGCAGAACTACAAGGTATTAAGCTGTGCTAAAAGTATCTTATGTTTTGCTGTCTCAACTTTCATAATGTCCAGGTAAGAAATATAGTTCCAGAAAGTAGCTAGCTCATCCTAAGCCATCATTCCATCTGGTGCATTCTGGTGGAATCACCATCCCTGGAGTGTTCACACATCGTGTAGATGAAGCCCTCAGTGCCACAGGTTAGTGCTGGCCTTGGCAGTACTGAGGAACGGTTGGCCTCGATGAGCTTAAAGGTCTTTTCCAACCTCACTGATTGTATGATTCTCTCCAACTTAACTCAAGGCTGTATTTAGGATAGGATAAGCTGCCCTCTGAAGGCACGAGCGGCACTGATTCAGTGTAAACCCTGTAAACCCAAATATCTGCCTTTTCACCTGTGTGGGGAGCACCCAGGGGAGGTCTCTGATGTTATCAGAGCAATCCTACACTGTGTCCCCTCATCTTGTCTAGGTCTGAACTCTTCCTATTGCTGAGATGAGTCAAGCATAGCAGGGTACCCGAGCAGACACACTCCTGCTTGTGAGCTGATGGAGAAAGACAAACTGAGGATGCAGCCTCAGGGCTTGAGTTGCCCACTGAAACCCCCGAACCCCCAGATCACTTTGCATTTGCATGGATCAGGAGCTAATACCATCTCAACCACAGGAAAACAACTTCCCACAGACATTTCTTTAGGAATATAAATCTCATGGCTTGCCCCAACCCCTCTGCTTCTCTGCTCTTGGCTTCCTTTTCTAAGGATATCAGGCAAAAACTTGGCCTTTACTCTCCAGTTCTGCTCCTTACCAAGGAGACAACCCCTGAGGCAGTAACAAGGAAATGCCAGGCAGCATTTTATTTGGATCTAGGCAGATAAATCCCACTCGGGGTCTCACCTACCAGCGTGACACAGCAGAACACAGCCCCTGAGACCTGGTGGGAGCAAACCTCTATGAAACCTTTCCAGGATGCTGGAAAACCAAAGACAAACCCCCACTCATCATCAATTCTTCCACCTGGTTGGATGAGGGTGCATCAGGTGCTGTGACTGCTGTAACACACAGCCCTGCAATTACAGCAAGCCACGACACCTCCCAGTTCTGAGTGGCTGATGGATGTGTGAATAGGTACCCGAGGCCGTTGAAAGGTGAAGACCACGATTTTAACACGCTCAGAAACACTCATTCTCACCACCCTCCAACACATATTCTTTCATTTTCCATTAAAAAAGGAAATATTGCAACTCCTGTGATATACTTCCCTTAAACCCCTCCTCCTGGCTAGAATTCCCAAGGATTTGCTGATCTTGCGGTGGTGCCATGTGAGCACAAGCAAAGAAGATGGAGATATTGAACTTCCAGCTTTGCGTGCCACCACCTCCACAGAGCAGCAAGCTTGTCTTTTTAGACCAATGCCTGTGTTCTCCAGAACTAAACAGAATAAAGCTTGTCCTGCTCTGAGGAACTGAGCTGCCACTTTCACCAGCTCATATACACCAGAGCATATAGAGCTAATAGCTTGGTTGCTGGTAGCCCTCCTCAAACGTGGGTGACTCAAGCCAGAGATGATCTCACAGTTTCCTTGGCCTTCACATGCTGCTTGGTCTGACTCTTTGGTCCTGCAAGTCCAAACCATTACCTTTCCCTTAAAATAAGAAGCTGCAATCTCTTTTATCCCTGACTCTGGGAGTCAGCAGCTTCCAGAACATTAACTATTGACGGTCTCTTAACCAAAACATCAGGATGCTTTCATTCCTTGTTTTCTCAGAGGTTAAGGACTGCGCTGTATGTTAATGAACAGCTTTCAAGATCCTTCCCCTTTCCCTTCTTGCTGTCTTTTAGGAGTTTATTTTTAAAAGTAGCATCCAGGGCATTGGAATAGCAATAAAGAACAGGTTAAAGCCTCTGATGTTTCATTCCAGGAAAGCTGAAAAGATTAATGCACTTGTCTGCAACTTGAGCCTTTGCTATTCCCAGCTCTCCAGAAACCAAACAGCATGTACAGCAATTTCTTTATTACTTAAATCACATTGCACGATTATTACACCGCTTCGGCTGGAAGCAGCAAAATTGCACTGGCCGCCAAGGTGAGAGGTGATGGAAAGAGGATCAGGCTGCAGCTGATGGGGAAATCTTGTTGGCTTTATTGGACCACATTGTAGGTGAAGTAACATGGGAGGCCGATGTGTGGGAAAGGAAGAGGCCAACCCCTCTCTGTGTCCTGACACTGTTTGTTGTTGCTTTACATGGGACAAAAGCTCATTCTGGCAGCTACAGAGGGCAATTGCCTTGGACCTGCTCCAGTGAGTCCAGAGGAGGCCATGGAGATGCTGCAAGGGCTGGAGCAGCTCTGCTCTGGAGCCGGGTTAAGAGAGCTGGGCTGGGGCAGCCTGGACAAGAGAAGGCTCCTGAAGGGGAGACCTGAGAGAAGCTCCAGTGTCTAAAGGTGCTGACAAGATGGATGGATGGATGGATGGACAGACAGACGGAAGGAGGGGTGGATGGATGGATGAGAGGGTAAACTGTCTCACAGCTCCCTTCGGTAAAGGGATCCACTATTTGCTAAATAAAATTTGCCTCACCCCAAAGTAGAACTGGAGAACAGTTAACAGCATCCATATCCATACTCTTTCCAGTGCCTAAAGGAGCTACAAGAAATCTGGAGAGGGGCTTTGGACAAGGGCCTGTAGGGATAGGACAAGGGGGAATGGCTGATGAGGGGACTGAGATGAATGCACTGAGAGAACAGTTCAGGAAGACTTGAGGTGAGGTCCTGAGACAGTCAGCACCTCTTTAGCTGTGATTTTGCATCAGCTTTTCAGTTACTAACACAGACCTGAAATATCTCCTTGTGCTAAAATGCTACCGCTCTCATAATGATATTATCCACCATAAAAAAGGGCAGAAATTGGAGTGCACTGCATTGTTATCATTATTTGCACAGCACAAACATAATTAGGCAGTATATGAGGACAGAGTTAACAGCATTTGGTATTTATTAATATTCATTTCCTGTTACAAAAGATTTGGTTTTCACATTATTCTTCAATTTGGATTTTCTTGCTTTCATCTTTTTTCTTTCCCCAGCCCAAACATCTTCTCAAAGGTTACATTATTGCTGCTATTAATACTTCTCACTGTTCCCAACTTTAGCTATATCTATTTTTTGACATTATTTATGTGTTGAACATCTCTGTTAATGGTAACTAGACTCTTTGGGATGGTAAAGGCTGAGTGACAGCCACAGAAATCACTTTATCCTGGATCCCTGACACAATATTTTGACAATTGCATTGGAAGCACTGTCAGTTCAGTTACAATGTGGTTGTTGCTCCCTAGTGGAAAAAAAAACGGAATATCGAAGGAACTTCAATTCCTGCCTAAGCGATTTTTGCAGTAAAACATTCAGGTCTAACCCTTGCTTCCCACTGCACGTGAACAAGGCACGATGCTTGAAATGCATAAAGAGAGAGCAAGCAACTACTGAACATTTAAGAACTCAGGCATACTTTGAATAAGCATCTAATTCATCACTCTTTCTAGGGTGGGAATATTGTTTTGCCATTTCTGCTCCTTTTCTGCCTAATGCAATGCCCAGAACAAAGCAGGATATTGCTGATGGAAGTGCTTTGGGGATTTCTTTCTATTTTTAAGCCCCCTCCCCTCCCCCCCCAATATCTCACTGAATTGAAAGAGAAAATGCAAGACAGTGCCTGTGCAGAGCTTACCTGGCTGTAATGAGGGCAGGGCAGGTAGGGTGTTGGGAAGAAATGAGGTGGCACCTGGGGGAATTGCTGGGAAAACGCTTATTTCTATGGTAGAAAGAGAAGGGGTGAAAGTGGAAATGTTATGGGAAATTCATCTGGTTTGATAAATCTTCTCCTCTTGCAAAAAGCACTTTTGCTAAACATGGTGCTTTTTGTATCAGCGCTTTCGGGCAAGGGGAAGAGGGAAGGCTGGCTCTAGGGCAGGAGCCTTGGATATGCTGGGAAAGTCTGAGTCCTGACTGCTTAATTTAGGGCCCAGGGCTGAACCTTCTATAGTTCTTCAATTCTGAGTTTTGACAGTTTTCCTCTGCTCAAACACATAATGAAAATGCATTCTGAAGCTGTAATTATACCACTGACTGGACTATGTGTTTCCTGGACAACTCTAAATCGTATGCCACAAACCCAAAGGAGGGTTAGGATTAACTGGAGCAAGTCATTGGAGTGTTCTGAAGAGTTACAGGATTAAATTAAGAACAGGAAAATTCAGGCTGAGTATCAAGAAAATCTTGCTGGCAATAAGCTTATTGTTGCTGTGATTTATACAGCCATTACTGCCTAGAAGCTTACATCAGGGCCTCTCTACAGATCTATAAATTAAAGATTGGGCCTCACTTTACAATACACGATGGATGATAAGACACTGAGGTTGCTGCTGGATTAAGTGCTGGACAAATGCATCCTGAGAGTCAGAGCTTTGGCCAAACAATTTGCAATGCAAATACATCAGATACAAAGTCTAGAGCAGGAAGAAGAGCCCAAGCTAAATACAAATGATGACACAGGGCACGACGGACAGAGCCTGGATGAGAAGTCAGGCACCTGCTGATAACTCTGCCATGGAGCTACTGAACCCCAGTGCCTCCTGCTGTCTTAATACATTTGTAGTTTGAATTTGATGGAGAGAAATGCAGTCCAAACAATGCAAATCCATACTGGCATAACCAAACAGGAATTTTTCCTGAGGTCTTGGAGCACTTTCTTGTGTCAGGCCACGTCCACCCAAACCCCTTCCTCTCACAGTCTCCTGTGTACATGTACTTGTCCACAGGGATTTGGTGTCTGGGTCCCGTGGATTGATTGCTGGTTTGATTCATGGCTACTGAATAAAACCCACGTATGTTACATCTCACAAAGAGTAACTACAGACCTGACCTCGTAAGACAGCGCATCCTCACCCTTGTTCACATGGACACCAACAATGCTGAGACGAGCTCTTGTCAAGAGCAACAGAGCCAGCTCAGGCTGGTGGTTGCTCACATTAGCCCACACTGGGACACATCAGTGCAACAACCTTCCTTTTACATTACAGGGTCAGATCTGTCTTGTAATTTACATTACAAGGGATCTCTGCCCCGTGCCCTGGAGCACCAGGCAGATGCTTGTCATGAGCTCCACATGGCACATGCTGATGTGTCTAACTTGGGCACGTCTCCATCACCCCACTACTGATTCTGGGGCAATTTCAGACATTTATTTCACTAATAAATGTGGTGATTTTGGTGCTTGCTCATGAATTGTCTGGGATTTAAACTCGCCACTGCATCACGTTTGATTCGTATAAAGCAAGGTCACTCCTTATCCTTTCAGTTATTCAGGATTAAAAAATTGAAGCCATTTGAACTCCGATGATATTTCTTAATATAATAAGGGCTGGGAAATGGAACTCTAAGAATGGCTTCGTGTTATTAGTTCATAAGAGGTTCTTTTAAAAATTAGCCCAGACAGAGGACGACTCCAGTTTAATCCCAAGATAAAGCACGCTTCCCAAGCGGCCAGCCAGGCTTAGGACTTGATATGATTAAGAGACTTAAAGCTGTGCTGGGGGGCAAGTTCAAGCTCTCACTAATGATTTCCACTGGATTACAGAGGGATACACAGGACTTCCTAAACCCTGCCAGTTCTTCGCATCATTGTGTGTTGCAGGTGGTTTTTTACTTGCTGTTTTACGACAGAGACAAACAACAACAAAACCCAACCAAGTCCATCTCATCTTTCCTGTTCTTTGGAGTTGCAGCTTTTTTCATCTACCTCCAAATTCTTTCCGGATGGAAGACATCAGCAGGAGAAAACAGACTGAACCGGTTCAAAGAACTCAGTTAAAACTCCTCTCTCTCCTACTCTGTGTATATTTAAGCAGGGAACAGCTTTTTAAGCAAAGTGAGAATTTGAGCAGAAAGCTGTTGTTTGGGTTAAAATAGCTCCAAGTTTGATTCGCTGAACATTTTGATTCTTTGCTTAGCCTTCTCATTTGCTTCCTCCCTCTTGCTTGGCTTTAGGCCAGGGGGAAAAGGCAGGAGCTTGGTTGGGAGGAGGGGAGATTTGCTTATTTTAAGGGGTTTTATGGGGAAAATAAGATTATTTGCAGTTCAAAAGATATCCGTGTGTTTTGAGGTGTTTTTTGGGGATAGGAAACACTCCCTTCTCAAACAGCTGGAACACACCAGCTGCTCCTGCCTCCCATTGAACATCTGAATTCCTTCTACCCTTCCTCTTCCCTCATTAAATCCCTTCTTTCAACTGGTTACTTTCATTGTTCAATGGTGAACTTCTGGCTGTTGGAGACGCGACCTCTTTAGCTGTGGTCCCAGGAGGAGGTGAAGAGGGCTCTGTGAGGGCTGTCTCCTAACCCAGACCACAGGCAGTGCCACAAGCCCTGCATTCATTTCCCACCTTTATTCAAACAAAAGTCCCATTGCTGGAGAATCCGTGTTCAGCGTTGTGTAAAACAGGGCTTGCCTTTTGTTCTGCCGTAAGCGTTTTTGCTGTTGGAGAGCTTTTGGATTGGCAACTGTGATGAATGAAGACGGGGACATTGTCAGAAAATGCCTTGCTTTCCTTTTGGAAATGCTCACCATGACAAAAATGGGCATTGTTTTGGTGAAAAAACATAATCTCTTCTTTTTTTCCCCCTAAAGAAACCAAATGTGGCAGGGTGCATCCCTCCCCCAAAAAGAAGCATGAATTCAGAATCAGCTGGATTTGATTTGTGTCATCTAAATAGGCTCCTGGAAAAGAAGGAAACAACCTGATCTCTTTGCCCCTCTTTGACAAAACAAACCAAAGGGGATTGAAATTCAGGATAGAACAACTTGTTAACAGCAGGGACAGTACGACACTGGAACAGGCAGCCTGGGAACGCAGAATTTCCCTCTCAGACAGGCTTTACAGGAAGGTTAAGCAATCCTATGTTGCAGGTAGTATATACGTAGATACAGGCGCATACACATACACACACAGTTAATACTCTGGGATAAGGTATGGATTAAGTGTTAAGCAGCTTTTTCCACAACAGCAAGGTTGGGAAAGACCACCAAAACCTGACAAAACAATTGGCAAAACAACTGAAAACTGCTGGAAATCAACAGAAATACTGCATTTTTAGCTGCAGTTTTGCCCATCTCTCTCTTGCCCCATCCCTTGCTCCTTGGGAGCAGAGCCCAGCCCCTCCTGGCTCCATCCTCCTGTTAGGCAGTGATAAGATCCTCCCTTCTCTTCTCCACATCCCTCAGCCATTCCTCATCACTCCTGTGCTCCAGGCCCTTTGCTTCTCTTGCTGTACTGAAGTTAGTTACGTGCACAGGAGGGAAGCAGACAGGGATGGGTATATGGTGGCCCAACATGCAATGCTTTCACTAGCAGCTTGTAATTTTAGCTGTCAGCCAAGCTGTTGACATAGTTAAATAAACATAGCCCAGTCTCCCTCCCTCTTATCTCTGGTACACACACAGAGTGGGAACAACTTAGGCCCCTCTAAATACGTTGCTTACTCACTGCTGGACACTGGGTCAGGCGCCTTGAGTTTGCTCCAGCTGCCTCCAGTATTAGATTGGAGCCCCTGCTCTCCCTGCATCTCCTCTCCATGGGAGCAGGCACAGGCTCAGTGTTGGTTACACAGTTTTGTTTTCCAGGAGAGTCCATCTGCTCCTGCCTTGTGTAATCCCATTACAGGGATTCCTGAGTTCAGGCCCTGCTGCTGTGAGTGACATTTTTCATTCCCCCTTTCCCTTGCCAAGGCTCGGTGCCATTGCTCTCCGCTTCCAACCTTTCCCTTTGCCACCCACTCACTGATCCACACCAATTCAAACTGATGGGAGAGGCGAGGACACTGGGTGAAACCTGGCTCATAGATGATCAGAGTCCTCCATCCTCCCAAGGTCAAACCAAAGCTGAAATGCTCTTTTTTCTCCTGCACACACACAACAGCATCAGTTCACTCCGCTCTGTGCTTCTGCCAGCAGCTACTTGCAGTAAATCAAAGCAAATCAGGCACAGATACCACAGGTTACTAAACTCTTCAGCTGACTTTATTTTAGCTGCGAGGCAGGTGATGTGTCTGACTCTAAAGCATCTTGATTTGAATTTCCTCGTGGGGGAAAACATCAAATCACTCTTGGTGATTCCAGCAGACGTTTTCACCTCCTAAAGGTATCTTACGGTGGCTCCTAAGAGTTGCTTTAGTTGAAAAGTGGGTTGAAAATGGGCAAAAGAGACTTTTCCAGCCTTTCCTTATGCTATTAAGCAAAATGGGCAGGAATGTAGCCTTAAGAGCTGAGGATACAGAGGGACCGACATGCAAAGTCCCTCTGGAATAAACATGCGCTATTGAGGGAAGAGAAGCTGCAGTGAGCTGGATTCACTTTTACCTAAGCATCATTTTCCAAGTGACCAAAAGAAACATAGAACTAAGATCCCACCTTGCAAGACAAAAGGGGCCTTTCTAAACTCAAGCTTTGCTCAATGATTGGGTTTAATCTGTGAGAACCTGCAGAGAGGAAGGGAAGGAGGGATTAAGAACCACGCACTGATTTATCCTGCAGAAACACCCACAACACTAAAGGCTTGGGGAGAAGGCTCTTGTTCTGCCTGTAGGGCACAACATGGGAGCAGGATGTCTCTGTTCATGTTGGTGTTGTGCAGTGTCTGAATTACTACCCTGATGAGAGGAAGCTTGTACCTGAATGGAAGATGCTGTGTGAAAGACACGACCTGCCTGGAACAGGATCATTGAGTTCATCACATCGATATCGAGTCAGCACCTACAGATTGTTTCCAAAGCTCATTATTTCACAGCACTCCCGCGCATGTGAGTGAAACTCATTACCTGAGAGGCTTGTTATATTTTCTAGTTGCTGACAAAATGTGGGCATTGCTTCACTACCTTAATTATTGCACATTTACAAGCTGAAATGTTCCATTTGTATTTGGATATGGATTTCACTGCTGGAGCTGCAGCCACTGAAATTCATCTTTCAGAGAAGCCTTCAAAGGTGAAGTACCCTCATCTGACAGGGCTTTCCCTTTTGGAGCACAGAACTTCAGAGCTCCAGCAAGAACCCAGGACCAGCTCTGAAAGTGCTGCAGCCTACACAGAGCTTGCTCCATGGCCATAGTCTGCTCCACAGGGCCTCATTCTGCTGCTACAAGGACAGCAGCTTCCCCCACAGCTTGCAGCCAGCCTTGTGAGTTATACTTTATGTATTAATCTCTTCTCTGCAACAGCTTGTGTATGTAATACACAACAACCTTTATATGAAAAGAAGCCAGCCGAAATATTTCACTGTAGGTACCAACAGCAACACTTCAAGGATGCCCTTGGGAGTCATATGGATATCTTGGAGGTAAAGCTGAATTTCTGTGTGGATTATCCAAGGACTGGCCTATCGTGGCCCATATCCCTGCACTCCTGAGCAATAACCATCAGTGAGTGGTGAGGATGAGAAGATTTCAGCTAGCAAGGTAGGGGCTTTGGGGTATTTTTTCAGCTTTTAGCTATAACTACGGCTGCAGTATGAAGGGACTCAACACACATCCCAAGCCTCAGAGCCCCAGGGAAACTGGAGCAAGACAGATGAGCAGCAGAAGGGAAAAGAGATAAGAAGTGATGAATTTGCCCAAGGGCACCCAACAACCTGGTAGTGAGGTTGAGCAGAGAAGTGTAGCCAGCCAGAGGGTTGAGTTAGCATCACTAAAGGTGAGATTTATTGGTCCTAATCTGGTTATCTAAACCCAAGTTGAGCTAGGCTATCTGTACAGGAAACAGAGAAAATCAGGCAGCACGGAGAGCAATTCATCTCCTCTTAGGACAGGTACTTTAGGTAGGCCAGATGGTTCACTAGATGCTGCTGGGGTGAATAAAGCCAAAATTTCCTCCCAGCACCTTAAATCAGTGCTGTAATCAAAGCTGAACTGCATCCAAATCTTGACCTGCTGGAATAAACATGGAATGCAGTTTGAAGTACATGCTTTGTTGTGAAAACAACATCTGAACTTGAGGGAAGTGTCACACAGCTGCACTTGAAGCTCCGCCAGAGCTGAAGCAAGGCTTTGGGAAGGGATGTGAGCAGGGTGACAAAGCCTTGTGGCTTGGGTTTGTGTCACAGGAACAATCCCAAGTTAGGAATTCTTCAGTAATTGCTTTCAGAAGTGGTTAGCTTCAAAGCTGCACACTTGACTGGCAGCTTCCATAGAGTCACAGAATCAACCAGGCTGAAAAAACCCTTTAAGCTCATCCAGTCCAACCATTCCCAGCCCTGCCAAGGCCACCCCTGCCCCATGGCACTGAGGCCTCGTCTCCACGCTGTG
>JBCJKH010023873.1:0-11850 GCA_039877255.1 Loriculus beryllinus | reverse complement strand
CTATTCTATGCTTCTGTGATTCTAAGACCTGGCACTTGGCTTGGTTGAACTTCATGAGGTTGGCATTGGCTCTCCTCTCAAGCATGTCGAGGTCCCCTTGAATGACATCCCTTCCCTCCAGCATATCAACTTGACTACACAGCTTGATGTTACCTGCAGACTTGCTAAGGGTGCACTCAATCCCTAACTAACCACACCACTGACCAAGATATTAAAAATTGCCGGTCCTAATACCAACCCCTGAGGACCACTACTCATCACTGGTCTCTTGACACTGACCCATTGACCGCAACACTTTGAATGCAACCATCCAGCCAATTCTTTACCCACTGCGTGGGCCATCCATCAAATCCGTCTATCTCCAGTTTAAAGACAAGGATATCATACAAGACAGTGTCAAATGCTTTGCACAAGTCCAGGTAGATAACATCAGTTACTGTTCCCAACTGTACCAATGTTGTAGCTCCATCGTAGAAGGCCACCATATTGATCAGTGACCATTTGCCCCTAGTGAAGCCATGCTGGCTGTCAGCATTCACCGCCTTATTGTCTATGTGCCTTAGAACAGTTTCCAGGAGGATCTGCTCCATGATATTGCCCTGAGATTGTCCAGACTGTAGTTCCTGGGTCTTCCTTTTTCCTTTTTGAAAGTAGAGTTTATATTTGCCCTTTTTCAGTCAGCAGTGTCTTGGCCTGGAGGTTCCTGAAGATGCTGTGCAGAGCTCAGTGACTGTTGGCCCATTGGGAAGTTCCAGTTTCATCCTTGGAGTCAGCCCCACTGTCTACCTGGATTGCTGATGTTTTAACTTTCACTGACTCATTTACCCTACACTTCTGTGGCATGTCCCCTGTTTTTCTACTTTTGCTGTAAAATTCCTTTTCTTGCTTGGGCTTTTGGAGAGGTCATGTGCATTTATCAGCTGGCTGGGTAGTGAAGGAAACAGTGTGAGAAGATCACCAAATACGTCTATTCCATCACTCAGACATAATGTAGTGATTTAAAGATGCCTGTTAGATTTAAAAGAAGTTTGGGTTCATTTCTTTATTTATCTTTTACACCTAGAAATATGAGGTTTCAGGCTGTCAGCATTAAGTTTGAGTTGCTTTCAATGGTAAGAAGTACTTTTCATTAGTGAGTGCATTAATCTCTCCCTATGTGACACACCACTCTCTTGCCCAAGAAGTTCCTACTTCTCTAGCAATGCTAACGATGGTTTCCTAAACATCCCATAAGCCTCAGGCTTTTCTTTTATTTTTATTTGTCGATTGAATATTTTCAGGACAGCCTTTATGAGTATTTAAAGGACAGCCTTTATGAGTATTTTTATGTAGAGAAACTTCAGAGGAAAATAAAGGGAACATTTTCTCAAATTAGAATCTCCATGTCTGCTCCCATTTCCACTGCAGATGCTAAAGATAACAATGAATATATCATGAATACAATGATTACATGTTATAAAACCAACCTTAAAAAAACCAGTAGACAGACCCAGAAACTCTCCTGCTCCTGTACCTGTGTGATTGCAACCTGTTGTATGTCTGTTAACACAGCATAGCATACGCAGTCATGGGAATGACAGTGATGGATGCCTTGAAAATGTGATGAAATTCCATTCAACATTTTAAACAGCTACTAACTGATTCAGTGGAATTTAATGTCCCTCAAAAAGTGGTAAGGTAAAAGATTTATTTTCTATTTAAAAGAAAGCAAGTCTGGTTTAGAGAAGATAGATGAGTAATTAATACCAGAAAGACTGAATATGTACTTGATATTACAGAGAGATCTGAACTAAAGAGGAAAAGTAATAAGATCTAGCAACAGACATTTATGTGACAAAGCTAAAGAGATGAAAACATCTGTTGTTGCTTTCTGAATCCAGACAATGCTGCATGAAGTCATTAGTAGATTTCTGTCCTCTTTTGAGAGAAATTAATCTCTCAACCAAGTTCCTCCATGCTTACCTTTTTGTATGTCTTGCACGTGGCAATTTTTTATTTATTTTTGATTTTCAGCTGTGAATTGAATATTCAAATAATACAGGAACATACAAGTTACTGTATTGAGATCACACCCTGCGTTCATGAGCTGTGGTCTACATTAGATTGTGATGGCAAAAAGCTTCACAGAAAAGTGTAAACTATTTAAGAAAACCCCACTAAATGGGAAGGGAAGGAAAAGGAAAAGCAGTTAAAAAAGGTAAAAAAACAAAAGGGAAGGGAAAAGGAAAGCGAAAGGGAAAAGAAGCTAATTTAATGGTTGCCGTTTGGGATTCTTCTTCATGATTTTCTAGAATTTTATGCTGAAACATCAGAACACTTGATAGTTACAGACACCATTCTTGTTCTACCCTTTAATTGCAAAATAGAGATATTTTTTAACCTCTTACATGTCAAGAAGGTAAAACAAACCCACAAATTTTCCCCTCTTCACAATGCAAAATGAATATTAACAGGATCTTGGCTGACCAAGTCATGATCAATTCAAGAAGAAAAAATTAGAGAAATCCTATTGTCTGCTACTATTCCTTATATACTTCCTTTATTATTAATGAAAAGTCATATATATTTGTAATAATTTAGAAAGTCTTGTTATATTTCTTCCTCACTCTTAGTTCTTTTTCTAGGAATAAGTGGGAGAGAACCTTTAGGAACTATACAGAGAAAAGACTAATTTTAACCATCAAAAAGGTGTGTTTAGCATAAATTAATTATTCATTCACCATTTTAATTCAATTTTTATTCAGTGAACAGACACTTATTGATTGTAAGTTGTCAAATGTAGAAGTATCTAAAGTAGGTAGATTGAATAGTCCTGTGGAGATGTTCATGTCTAGCTGTGGAGACCAGAGAAGACTAGAAAACTAGCAATGATAATATACCATTTTGGGGCCAGTTATTCCATAATGCTCTAACTATTTTCAGAACTTCAGTGTCAAAGCCCACAAGTTAACTTGGACACCATCTATATTCACTCTGGTTTTATACATTTTTATTTTCTTTTGCATCTTAGTTCACTCTTGGATAAAGAATAGTTAGAATGGACCTTTATGTGACCCAGCTTAATTGTTCTATATGGTTTTATAGACACAAAACATGAGAAAGTATTTCCAGATGTAGATCTTTGTCAGAATCCCATGGATATTACATAGGAAAATAGGATTAGATGGGAAAAGGCAGATTATGCAAATCTACAACTGTGGATAATTATTGTATAGGTGTTAAGTCCAGGATTATCTAGTATGTGCTTTCCAAAAAACAACATCACAGCATGATTCCTATCTTCTTTAATAATTCTAAATTCTTATGTAACCAAAACCTATTATACATTGCAGGAATAGTGAACAAGCATAACTAGTATCCCAGAATATTCCTCTAGATTAAATAGTTGAATGTGCAGAAGTAGATAAAAAATGTGTATATGTTTTTGACAATTTGAATTTCAATTAAAAGTATTTTTACACAGCTCAGTAAGCAACTCCACAGTTAATTTCTTTAAAATTAAGTCTTTAATGTTACAAATGGTGAGTGAGACACAGCAAGAATTTGATCATACTAAAGTTGACCTGCTCTGTTTTATCCTTGCTAATTACTGATCTATATATATCTATTATGACAACTGTCTGATGAGATTTTTTTTCTTCTGTTGACTTAGAAAATGTGATGAAAAATTTTCCAACCTCATTGATCTGTTTCTCTACTGTGCTGTGGTAGTGTCAGTTTGATAGTACATTCAAAATCATAGTTCTGCCTTTGAATTCTACCCTTGTTCATGGATCGTGTTCCCTGAACTGTCTGATCAAGGCTTTGTATCTATCTTATCTGTCATTTTTTACTAAGGCCTATTCCTGTTACTAAGCATCAAAGATAAATAGCTGATAAGAATTGATGGATGCTACTTGAAATATTTTTTTACACAAGCTCTAAATGGATATAGTCTCAAAAAATAGTTGGTTCCTCTCATTAAGTTATCTAAGGTAGATTTCTGAATTAATAAGGGTGACATCAGCTCTGTGTGGGAAGTATTGAAGAAACCAGGAAGCCATTTTGTCCAAAGCTGGAATTGCTACTTTAGGATGTTTTAGAAAAACTGTGTTTTACCTAAATGCATTTGGACATTAAAAAGGTGTATTACAGCTTATACTGTTGGAAGAGATGTTGTGTACTAAACTGTAAGGACTCTTGAGAAAGACCTTAGATTTACAGCTGTGTCTAGCATGTAGAGTGGATGAATAGACCTGGATCTTTAGAATTATATAGCTGATCTGACATCCACACTATATACTGTTAAATTTTTTCTGGTTTGGTTGGATTTTTTCCTCACCTTCAAACCTAGCCCTAGCCTCATACTAAGGACTTTGTCCATTTGTGTCTGAGATGCATTAGACACACTCCTAGAATTGCTTCCAGTTGCTTCCAAATGCTTTCATCCTCCAGTCTGGTTTCATCTGAAATGAAACCCAATCGGGCCCTCCGTGACCACATTATGATGGAAATCAAAGTGTATGAAGTGTGAGGAAAACCAGGATATTCACTTAAAAGGTACCTTCTTGATCTGAATTAACACATTACTGAGGTAAAAAAGAAAGATTTATATGTATTTACAAAGGAATAGTGAGTAAGAGAGAGGAAGTGTACACTGTATTTCTAAGGAAAATACTGGAATACTGTAGTTTGTTCTGGTGTACACGTTTGCAAGGATATTCATAAAGCAGCTGATACTCAAGAAAATGAATCAGTGAAAGTAGATAAGCTCTTATCAGAGCTTGTTCTGGTGAAGTTATTAAAGAAAACAATTAAATTTAACCTAACTACAGGTAAAAATTTCATAGGGAAAAATACTGTCTATTAACTAACATGTTACTCTAGAAAAGAGATGATAATCCTACAGCTAAGGACTAGATAGGAGTTGAATGTAAATTTATTTGAATTATGAATACATCCAGAACAATGATCCAGCATTAAATTATATTTGGAAGTGGTGCATTCTGCATCTTTTAATACCTTCCAAATAAGATGCTATGCAGACGTAATTTGTCAGATATGAGTTACTGAGCTCACTAAGGAACCAAATGAATTAAATTGCATAATGTAATGTACAGAAGATCAAATTAGGTGATAAAATATTTCACTCTATGAAGACTATGTATTTTATACCTCTTTATTAAATAGGAATTATCTATTGTGTTTCCTTGAGTAATGTTACTATCATAGACTTGTGGGTGATTTAAATATGAAATTGTTTATGATTTACACTGTTCTGGTCTGTGAGTTTAAAGGTGTCAAGCTTTTAGGTACTTCTTATATCATTATGCTTATTATTACATGCCTTTATGAATTAGAACTTCATGTCATCTAACTTTAATGGTTTAATTCCGTCTTGTATTAGGAACTTTAAAAGTCAGTTTACTGTACAGTCAAACCGGAGAGTGCAATTGATAGTGAAGGATCTCTATAATGAGGATACATTTAGTTGAAAGTTGGTTACCTGCATCCATGTTAGTTCTGATAATTTGAACTAAGTTTGGAAAGGCCCTGATGTCTCAAAGGTCTTACATATTTGTTGATTGATTGATGTTTAGATTTTCATTTGCTAGTTACTTACAGGTGTTTCTTCCTCCTCCCAAGAATTGTCCTAATCTTGAAGTAGCTCAAAGCTACTCTTAAATTCTGTCTTGGTTCTGAATTACATTATGGAATTTTAGTAAAATAATATGTTAATTCAATATATATTTTAAAATCTATATGATATTTCATTCCCTACTGGACTCTGCAGATTTCCAGCATTATTTTTAAATTTCTTATTTTGATTTTGTGGAATCCTATTATTTACAATTTCTATTTATTTTTTTTCCCATGCATAATATTATGTTGAGGCAAGTGAAACTTCAATATTTTTGCTCTACTGTTTATCCAGAGGCATTAGAATGAATCAAACATTTTAAGATTAAACCAGCCTTTAGGAAATATATGGAGAAATGGACAGTTAAGAAATGCACTTTGAAGTAAAGGAGAACCAGGTTTTGAATTTATTAGCATCCTAAAGAATTTTGAAACCATGGGTATTCAAAAAGTCAGGAAAAATCTTTGTTGATGAAGTGAATAGATAATACTTTTTAAAGCTTGCTTTTCCTTAGGATACTAAAGGGACAAACTTTATTACTTCCTGAATTTTTTTACCTTAATTCAGCATTTTATTTCCTTTAAAAAAGATGTTAATATTTTAAAATGAAACCCAGAAATAGCTGAAGAGACCAGATAACATGCATTTGCTATTAAACAGAGCTTTGCTTTAAATATACTGTACTATGTGAAGTACTAGCGTTATGTGATACATTTCTATGCAACACAGGAAAACTATGCTTGTAATGAAAGAGAATTCTCTCACAGGCATTAGTAAGAAATCTTTCAAGTTTTAAACAAAAGAAATTGAAAACAAAATGAAACAAAACAGTATGGTTTTTTTTACATTTAAACATTCCCACAAAGGCAATAGGAAAACTTAGTTTAGGATTTAAAAAAAAAACAAAACCCCACAACGAAACAAAAAAAAAACCCAACAACAACAACAACAACAAATCCCCAACCCCAAACCCCTTCCCCTCAAAAAAACCCAACCCCCCCAAAGAAACCCACCAAAACCCAAATAATTGTTTTAAGATTTACTTTAAAACAATTTGTTGTGCATTCAGTGTAGAAAAGTGACTCCTAAACTCTTTGATTATAATTTTTGTTCCAGAGAGCTGAATTTCTGTCAGAATCCTGATGCCACATCATTGCCATGAATTTACTTAATGTCATAATACCTATGTTCAGTAACCTAAAGCATAAAGAATGTTTGAGATGGTCAAAAGGTAAGAGTTTTGTAGAAATGGTCACAGTTATGTTCTATGGGGATTCAAATGTGAATGCAGATCTCTTAAAAGGATACTTTAAAAGGATTTGAATGAAACGTGAAAAGTTTTTCTTCTCTCACAGTGGTATTATCAGCAACATAAAACCTACTATTTGGTGTTTGTCAGTAAAGATTCTTCAACATGCAATTGCAATTTTTTTTTGCAATGTGATGTGAGGAAATACTTGGATCAAGTGAATAATAATGAAACTTAAAAATGAAAAATTAGGGAGTGCTGTTTACTGTTTTATTGCTTATTTCCTCTTTGACAGTTCGCTAGAAAATGAAATGAGACATGTAACTTGGTTCTTGTAATTGTCAAAAACCAGAAATTTTTAAAAAATGTATCTGAGAATATACCTTCTCAATGGAGAAAATTCATTTATCTAAGGTCTTGCAAGCATTTCTGTTTGAACAAATTTTTTTTGATATTTTTATCAGAAATCTAAAGGTAAAACTCATCAGTCATTTCATAGAAAATTAGAGAAATTTACTTTGGCTTTCAGAGCTCCCAGTAATTATGTAATATAATGTAAAGGTTAAACACTTTTCATAATGTATTTAGCTTTTAAGAAATTGGGATAAACGTTATTTTGATGGTGGTCAAGAAGCTCTACAAAGTTAAGCAATCTTTATGCAACCGTATGTAAAATCTCTGCTATCCAATGGCTGGAAACATACTAGGAAATCTAAAAGAAAAATCACCATTTCATGTGGCTGAAGTTCACTTTTCTATGTACCACCAGGAAGAGTAATTAAGAGAAAAAAATCACCCATTTCCATCCCATTGGGAAACCTCCTGTCTTTAAGAAGGAAAATGTCAGGCATTTATTTTCCATCAGATTTCCAAGATGAAAAATAAAGCAGTTTGCTGACATTTCATAACAGTGACAAATAAGTAATTTGTCATAAAAATTGATGAGGCAATGAAAGACTTATTCCACATGTTAAACAATTCAGTTAAATGGTCAAGAATTAAAAATTGGAGAAGAGAAGCAGTTAAGAAACTCCCTTTAAAAGAATTGGCAGATACAAGACAGTAAAGAATGATAAAGTATTTTGGTTTAATCCTTTAAGAGCATATTGAATTATCAGTTAAAACAGCAGCAACAACAAAAGTGAAACTATAAGCAAAACCAAACCAAATCCAAGGCAGTGTGTCCATAAAATACCTCTGGAATTTGTTTTGTGTTTTTATGCAATATATCATCCTGCCTTGTGAGATTCACCCAGGAAGGTGGGAGGACAGTACCAAGAAGTTAGATGCCAGCCTGGCCTTCTATTTTCATGCTTTAATTTGTGTCATGGGGAGCAGTTACGACATTTAGCATGTTCCTCCTCTTGCTGTTTACACAACCACAGTACAGACTGGAGTTGTCATCCAGGACTGAGAATCTAGATACAGATGTATGATGAGTAGTAAGCCTTAGTGGGAGCTAAATTTGTGCCTTTTTGGTTTTTTTGGGGGGTGATGATTTAAATATCTTTGGCAGTTCCTAGAACATAAGTTGTTGTCTTGAAAATAACTAAGGAAGGGGCAATTCTATAAAATTTTGAGAACTATTAGAATTTGCCTTCACTGATGAAGACAAGTCTTTCTACCCTACCCATTGTTTTTTTCTTGGTTTAGAATCAGACTATTCCTATGCTGATATATCACCAGATGTCAGTTAAACAAAAACAATGTTTATGTAGAAAATCAACATCAAAACTGCTAACAAAATTCTCTATTAGTCTGCTGCTGACAGGCTCTGACAGAACCTTTTTCTGTCAAAGCAGAAATAACCTATGGAAAGATAGCCTGCAATTATTAGATACTCTAGCTTTCAAAATAAATAAAACCCTGGCCTTATGCAAGCCAGTGCAAATGGTAGTGATTTCAGTGGATCAGTTTTTCATTTCTTCTCCTTCTTCTTCTCACTTTGTTAGAGAAATAATATGAAACAGTAAATCTGTAACCAAAGCTCAGACAAAAAAGTACTGTCAGAGTTAAAAAGCAAGTCTTTGAAAAGTTATCTGACTTTGAAGAGTTAGATAACCTCTATTCCTTGTCCACATAGCAATGCCTAAAGTAGATATCGTCTATTTTCTTTGTGGTCTTTAAACACAGACTTTACACAGTATTGAAATTGTGCTAGTAGGGCATAGACATTTAATGTGTACAAGTTTTTCTTCAACTCTTCAGCCACTGTTTTCATTCCAGTATCTCTGTTTTGCCAGTAATGAGTTTTGTCACAATATATTTATTTTCAAGTATCTTTCTGTCCATCTATAGTCATATATTTATCCCTTAACTGCTGGAAATTAATGTGATAAATTGCAATTGCTATTATGGAGCATGTTTACTATAAGATACAAATACTCAGTAATATAATAGCAGAATGTTAATTTAAAATCCATTCTTGCTTCCCAGCTTATTTGTAACAACATAAAAAAAACTCAACAAACTTTCCCTCAAGATAAAGCAGTATGAAAAGAAACTCAATAGATTTCCTTTTATATAAACAATTCAGGAAATTATTTCTGTTTTAATGACAGTGAATCACTTTGAAAGGCAGCAGCTAGGAGAAGTCAAAAATGTCATGATACGTATAATTGCTAGCATCTTCATTAATTAAAAACAGATTATTGTTGGAAAATTCTGTTCTTGTTTTGACACTGACAAGATCAGACAACTGAATTTAATTCAGTTTTACTCTGTCAGAAATCACAAGGCTCCCTTAGAACCATTAAATCATTAGGTAATTTTCAGGGGAAAATCAATGGGAAGACATGTTCAAAGTAGTTTATGAAAGGCAGTGGTAAATTCAGACAGTGAATAAGTAGAAAAATGACCCAGCACTCCTTTAAAAAGAGAGCAAATTTTCCGTTATCCCTAGAATAAATTAAAAATAAAAAGGTGAATTAAAAAGAAGTTTCATTTAAAAGGGAGTAGAGGAGAATGCTTGTAAAGGTAGAACTCACGTGGTCAGTTTATTGAATTTTGTGTGTGAAACGTTTAGATAAAAGCACTTTGGAATGCCACAGTAGAGGTGAGGTATCTTCTTTTCTCCAGTACAGCTTTATTGCTTGACTAACTTCTCAAGCTTAGAGGCAAAATCAAAATACAGCTCCTGGAAAGTTTTGAAACTTGATTTATAAACCAGCAAATAAATGAACTGTTCATTCACTGCCTGACAACACTCAGCCACACAACACAGCTCATGAGATGCTGGGGGGGGGGGGGTGTCAGTGGTAACTCTCTTCCAGCTGCATGCCGTGCCCTAGCTCTTTGGGGTGGATTTATCATCACATGCTTAAGCTCCAGTGTAACATTTCCTTCTCTTCAAATGTGTGTGAATGTAGGGTTCAGAGTTCTTCCACAGATGCTTTTTCAAAACAAAAGGTGATAATTTTTTATAAACCCTCCCCATGTAAAAAAACCGTATTCAGCTCAGTCCCACAAACAGCCTCACTCCAATGACTGGGAGCAGTAAGCAGCCTCACTGGCATAGGAGCTAGGGTCCCAACTACAGCAAATGTGTTTCTTCCATTTTAGCATCTTCCATCAAGATTTAGTACTTCAGTCTAAATCTTGATCAGACATCGGCTAAATGCCATGGCCTCATCTGGACAATCTGTCAATAACAGCATTGGGTTCGTTTCCAGAATGATGACTTTCCTGACTTGGGAGCATAGGTATGCCAGCTGAGAAGACATGGACATTAGGGGTATGTGGTTATATTCGGCTCAAGATAGACTTTATGAATTTACTTTTGCTAAGTTATTATTAGAGTTTTGCTTCCTAACATAAAGACTTCATAAGTTTTTTCTTTTTCAAAATAAAACTTATATTAAACAAAGCTAGTGTGCTTAGGTCCATATAAGTATATGCATTTGTGCTGTGAAAGATGATTTGAAACAGCAGTGATGTCAAGATAAAGAGAACCTATCTTGAGAAGGTTCCTTTAGCTCTGAACGAATTTGCCATGCACTGTCTTTTGTGGGTTATTTCCATCATTAAGGCTGTATTTACCTGTATTTGATTTTTGGCCTTTTTGCAGTTTTCTCAATTAATTATGAATGGTGAAGAAACAGAAGAAAACAAAGCAACTGCTTGGCGCATGACCAAGCCATTTTAGAAGAGCTTGCTTGCTGCAGTGTCAAAAGCCATTCAGCACCACCTGAGCTGCTCTCTGGGATCACTCCCTGGCATGGATGACTGTATCAGTATAGCCATGCTGCTCAGTAACATGCTACTTTGGTAGCAAGAGTGCAGCTTGCAGTTGGCATCATTTTTCTCATCTGAGTGCCTGCATCCCTCCCACAATCCTAAATCCACTTGGGCCACAGCCGGTAAGCATTCCTGTGCCTTAATCCCATTAATCCCCTACATTTTCATCCCTCTCCCAGCACAATAGCTGGGCACCTGATGGCCACTTTCACTCGACAAGCACTGCTGGATATAGGCTGTGCAATGCATTAGACACTGGCGAAAGCCAAGGAGTAATACAAATGCTGCTCCTCCTTTAGCATCAGCTGAGGCAGCGGAGAGAGATTTCTGTTATCAAAGCAAGTGCAGGCACGAGCACAGTTCTGCAGGTCAGACAGTGGGGTACCTTCCTGGGGCTTGAGAGCCTCTGGGGGGTTTAATGTGGGACCATGAAGTATGCAGAGAGCAGGACTCCCCTCCTGTGGGCTCCACTTATGCTCATTTGTGCAGACTTTTACACATGTACCTTGATATCACTGCCTCACAATTCTCAGCAGAGGGAACATCTTCAGCTTGCATCATGTAAGGTGGCTTCTCGTGTAGGGTAGTGAGTCTTCAATGACTTACAGTTTGTGCACAGCATGACCTTGTTTACTCCTGTTTCACAGGAAATTATTTTCTTCCAGAAGACAGTTATATTGAAAGTGGGGCAAGCAAGGCCATTTAAAATCTTCCTTATCTGCCATAACACCTGGTGCGCGCAACA
>JBCJKH010023872.1:0-11464 GCA_039877255.1 Loriculus beryllinus | reverse complement strand
GAGAGTTACCCGGAACGGCCAGTGAGAGCTGGGGGGTTGGAGGAGGTATTGGTCGGTGCTCGGTTGGGTGGGATGGGACATGGGGTGTGAGTGCTTCACATGAGGCATGGAGCATGGACGTGGAAAAGGGAATGCGTGTGCTCCACATGGGATGTGGGACATGCGACGTGGGATGTGGATCCCCTGCTGCCCCTGGAGCTGCTGTGCGGGCAGTGGGCTCTCTGCATGGGACATGGAATGTGGATCCCTTGCTTGTGCGCTCCAAATGAGACGTGGGACATGGCAGGTGGATGCTGCACATGGGACATGGGACTCCAGACAGGACATGGAGTGTGGAGCATGGATGCTCCGCCTGGGACATGGAGCACAGACCGTGAGCCCTGGGTGCTCTGTATGGGATGTGTGGGTGCTCTCCATTGGCCACGTGGGGCCGCATGGCCCCTGCTGCCTGCCCTCAATAAAGGCAACCACTGGCTCCCAATGACCCCGTGCAGGTGATGCCATGGGGGGAGGGGGGGTGTCTCTATGTGGGGTGTGTCCATGGAAGGGGGGGGGTTTGGAGTCATGGAACCAACCAAGGGGAATGAATGGGCTTTAGGCTCCTCCAACCCAACGCTTACCCAGCAGAGCCAAAGCCACCCCATGGCACTGGGGGGGTGGGAGCACCTCCAGGGCCGGTGCCTGCAGCCCTGCCCTGGGCAGCCTGGTCCAGTGGGGCAGGAATTGTTCCTCGGCTCCATCCAAACCTGCCCTGGTGCAGCTTGAGGCCGCTTCCTCTTATCCCATCCCTTGGGAGCAGAGCCCAGCCCCTCCTGGCTCCATCCTCCTGGTGGGCACTTGCAGGGAGCGATGGTGATGTCAGGTGATGTGATAGGAAAGATCTGATTCATAACAGTATGCTAGAATGTAATATAATATATACTACGAGAAGAGAATAGAATAGAACAAAACTTACTACATAAATGTAGAATTTGGTTTAATGTGCCAGAATGGGATAGAATAATTCCATTAAAGTATGTTATCTAGAATTTGATCTGATCTTTTAGAATAGAATACAATAGATACATTGCCTAATAATATGGTACAATACAATGTAATATATCTTATTACATAAGAATCTAATATAATACATAAGAATATAAAAGAATATAATACAATATTTGTTATAACATGTCAACAGTATAATAGAATATAATGTAATAGATCTGAATAGAATAGGCAATACGTTATAATAGAGTGCAATTCGATCTATCTTCTTACGGAAGAATAGAGTAAAATAGAGTATGTACACCATCGTATAATAATATGGTAGAATATTGTGTAATATAATATGTCTTATTAGATTATGATATAGTATAATATTATATGATATGATCTAATTAATATCAAACATATCTTATTACATAAGAATATACAACATAAATGGGAATTACATGGCCGCCGAGGAGCCATAGATGAAAACTACAGCTCCCAGCATGCACCGGGGCAATATGGCCGACAGGGACCCACCCAGACCGCCTACTCCCAGCATGCACCGGGGCAACATGGCCGACAGGCACCCCTGGAGAACTACTTCTCCCAGCATGCCCCGGGGCAACACGGCCGGCTATGCTGCACTACGACTCCCAGCAAACACTGCGGCCAACATGACGACAACAACCGGCAACTTCCGGCGTGCGCGTTGTGTGAAACAGCGCCCCCTTGTGTTTGGAGGTGTCACATAAGGACGGCAGGGGCAGGCGGCCCTCGGGAGGTGGCTGGCAGAGACCAGCGCCCCCTTCGGGACTGGAGGAGCGCTGACCCAAACCCGGGTGTGGGGGGGGTGGAACTGGAACGTCCCATGGAGAGGGGCACCCCCTCTCCCAAAATGGACATTAAATAACCCCTTAACCGCCCAAAAAAAACAAAACCAACGGCCAAATCCCGGTTAATAAACGTTTTATTTGCATTTTACAAGATCATTCTGACGCCGCGATTATTTTGCTGTTAAAGTGCTATAAAAAGGGGCTTTTGCTTTGGTTTGGGTTTGTTTTTTTTTTTTGGTTTATTGCTGTATTTTTCAGTTTTGACCCTCAAACCAGATCCGGTCAACGAGATCTGGGGGGGGGATTGGTTCTTTTTCTTTCTCTTTTCATCAAAGAATGGTACAAATGGATTAAAGGCAATGAAAGAGGAGTGAAAATCACATCAACCAACCCAAAACCAGCCCTTGGGCATGGGGGGGGGGTGAAGACTTGAAGCCTTTGGAGCTGTTTTCCTGCACCACCGGGTCACGGCTCGTCCTTTTCCCTCCCCGTTATCCGATATCCTGGTGCATCCCAACCATGGGAATCACGCGGCTCGGCCCCGCGGCTCCGTTCCAGGGTGCCTTTTCTTAAAGCTCCATTTCTTCAACCCCCACTGAGCAAACCAGAAAAAGAACCAAAACCAACCCCAAAATCCCATTTCCACGACCAAAAACACTGAAAATATTCGGTCAAACAAAGGGGGAAAAATAAGAGTTATATCAAAAACAGCCGGCACAGCTCTCAGCATTCCATGCAGAAGCCGACATTCTGAGCACGGGCGAAGCTCCCGCTTGGCTCTTGTTGGGGGGGGTTGGGATTTAGGGTTATGGAAGGGTGGGGAGCCCGAGCTACAAAACGTATCTACAGACCCATACGGGGCTCCCTATGTACAACGGCCCCTATGTGCAGCCCGCCTGCTCCTTCCTCTTGGCCACCGTCAGCTCCACGCCGGGCACGCGGAAGCCGCCTTTGGTCGCGCTGTCGGTGCTGGAGGACGACGACAACCGCGACTTCTTGGTGACGCCGGCGGCCCCGGGCGCCTTCGGCAGCTCCTCATCGCTGCCGGTCACCTCGTAGGAGCCTTTGGTTTTGGAGCCGATGCCCCCGAACGTCCCGAATTTCATCCTGCCCTGTTTGCCTTTGTCGCCAGCGTCCGGCTCCAGCGCTCCCGATGGCGGGGAATGGGCCGAGCGCTCGTCGCTGAATGATGATGATCGGTGCCGCGTCTTCCTGCTCTTGAATAAGGAAAACTTGGCCTTGGCTGACGATGCCTCGGCCCCGTCCAGCTCCCCTTCCGCTGAGCCCAAACTGCCCTTGGAGCTCTTCAGGTCCCCTCTGGACCCAGATGCCTCCGGGGAGCCCATGGCCCCGCTGCTCTTCCCTTTCTGCTTGGAGAAGTTGAACTTGGGCATCTTGAGCTTGGATTTCTTCAAGCGGATGTCAGCGTCTTCCAGCTCCAGCTCCGCGGTCCCAGCCTGGATGTGGGCATCGGGGAACTCCACGTCCACCCCCATCTCCCTGCCCTTCACCTCCGGGTCGGAAAACACAAACTTGGGCATCCGTAGCTTGGGGAAGGAAACTTTGCCCAGGCTGGGCTCTGGGGAGCCCGCGCTGACCCCGGGACCTCCCTTTGAGCTGCTGATGTGGAGCTTTGGCCCTTTCACGTTGACGTTCAACCCAGACCCGGACCCTTTCAGTGCAGACGCCTCCATGGTCGGAGCATCCATGTGGACGCCAGCGCTGGACTCCTTGATGCCCACATGAGGCGCTTCCACGCTGACTTTTGGAGCTTTGATCTCACTGGTGACATCCAGGTTTGGTCCTTTCAGCTTCAAGTCAGCATCTGGCAGGGAAATTTGAGGCCCTTTCACTTCCACGTTGGGTCCTTCCAGCACAACGCCAGCCACAGAGCCCTTCAGGCCTCCTTTCACTTGGGGACCTTCAAGGTTGATGCCAACATCGGCTCCATCCACACCGGGGCTGGAAAGCCCAAACTGGGGGAGTTTGAGGGATGGGAGCTTGATGGTGCCACCCAGGATCTCGAAGCCAGCATCGGATGCATCCACCGATGCTTTGGGGCATTGGACATCCAAGTCTCCTTTCAACTTTGGTCCTTTCAGGTTCACATCCAGATCCGGGGCTGAAACATCCATTGAGGGCCCTCTGAGATCGATGCCTGTGGTGCCCAGGTTGAGATTTGCCCCCGGGGCTTTTGCCTCCATGGAGCACTCGATGCCTCCCGTCATGTCCGGTCCCTCCATCACTGGGGACTTGAACTTCGGCAGCTTCAGTTTCCCTCCCAAGCTTCCCATGTCAATTCCCGGTGCATCCAGGCTGACCTTGGGCCCTTCCAGGGAACTCGAAGCACCCACATCTCCCTTTAGCTTTGGTCCTTTCAGGTTTGCATCAAACTCGGGGCCTGAGATTTGAGGCCCTTGGAGCTTCACATCCACCCCTCGGAGGCTGGCATCAGCCAAAGGGAGGCTCATGCTTCCTTCCATTGCTGGGACAGACAGATCCAGGTTCACATCCGGCATTCCCAGATCAAGACCCATTTTCCCCACCTTGGGCAACTTCAGTTTCCCTTCAGGACCTTCCAGTTCTGCTCCAGGAACGCTGAGCTCACCCTTTGGTCCTTTCACATTGAAGTCCACATCTGGCACCGGAATCGAGGGAACTGCAACTTCAATGGAGGCTCCTTCCATTTTCAACCCCCCTGCTCCCATCTGCCCACTGGGAAGGTTCAACTTGGGTTTCTTCACACTCATATCAGGAGCTTCAACATCCACGTTGAGACTTGGACCTTTAAGGTCCCCTTTGAGTGCCGGCACAGACACATCCAGCTCCAGCCCTTTGAGCTCCCCCTCGATCTTGGGAGCTGCCATGGAAGCGTCTCCTCGGAACCGATGCGATTTCAGGTCAAACTCAACATCTGGGAAGGAGATTTTCCCAAACATCGGCTTCTTCCCTTTGGGAGACTTCACTGTAACCTCCCCTTTGGCTGCTGCATCCGGCCCGGATGCAGTCACCTCCAGGTCGAGGTCTCCCCCGGCCACGTTGACATCGAACCCCCCCTTCTTGCCTTTGACTTTAGGGCCACTCATGTGAAGTTTGGGCATCTTGAACTTGCTCTTCTTGCCCTTCCCTGTGAGGTTGATGTCCGGTGCCTCCACGTTCAGCTCTGCCTCTGGTAGATCCACATCAGCCCCTGGGCCCTTGACTTCTACCTTCGGGCTCTTCATCCCGAACCCAAACTTTGACTTCTTCAACTTGGGGACCTTCACATTTGCCTCCGGGCCCTCAATCCTCAGGTCAGGACATTCAACATCAACCTCAGGGCCTTTGATCCCAAGCTCTGGGCCTTTGATGTCAACAACGGGAGCTTTCAGGTTCCCTTCGAGCTTTGGGGTGGAGATGTCGAAGCCTCCCTTGGTCTTGTGACCTTTCAAGTTCAAATCGATCTCAGGCATCGAGATCTTGGGAACGTTCATGTGCACTTCAGGCATTTTCAGTTTAGGACCTTTCACTTTACCCTCTGGACCTTCAATGCTCACATCTGGGACACTGATATCGACCTTGGGGCCTGATAGATCCACCTCTGCCTTTGGCAGGTTCATGTCTACATCAGGACCTTCACCTTTAAGGCCAAACTTGGGCAACTTCATTTTAGGCAGCTTCATTTTGCTTTCTAGGCCATCACCGTTGACCTCTGGACCCTCGATATCTACTTTGGGGCCCTTGATGTCAATTTCCGGTCCCTTCAGACCTCCCTCAAGCTTTGGGCCCTTCAGGTTGAGGTCGATGTCAGGCATGGAGATATGGGGAGCCTTGATGTGCATCTCAGGCATCTTAAACTTGGGGCCTTTCAGCTTCCCCTCTGGTCCCTCAATGTTCACATCAGGTCCCTCAAGGTCCAACTTAGGGCCTTTGATGTCAACATCTGGACACTGCAAATCCCCCTCCAGCTTCGGAGCAGAGACATTCACATCTCCCTTCACTTTGGGGCCCTTCAGGTTGAAGTCAACATCGGGCATGGAGAACTTAGGGGCCTTGATGTGCATCTCAGGCATCTTGAACTTGGGGCCCTTCAGCTTCCCCTCGGGACCTTCAATGGCCACATCAGGAACCTCAACATCGATTTTGGGGGCTTTCACATCGATCCGGGGGGCTTTCAGGTCACCTTCAAGCCTGGGGCCAGAGACATCCACCCCTCCCTTCAGGTGGGGGCCCTTGATGTTGAAGTCGACGTCAGGGAGGGAGACCTTAGGAGCCTTAATGTGAATTTCAGGCATGGTAAATTTGGGACCTTTGACTTTTCCATCCACGCTCACATCAGGAGCCTCCACATCTAAGCTGGGGCCTGAGAGGTCAAGGTCTCCCTTGGGGAGGTTCACATCCACATCCACTCCCTCCCCTTTGAAGCCTGGCATGGAGAACTTGGGCATCTTGAACTTGGGCAGCTTGAATTTCCCCTCTAGACCTTCAACATCAACACTGGGGGCATCGACGTCTAATTTAGGGCCCCCAGTGTTGACCTCTGGACCTCTCAGTTCACAGTCAACTCCTGGCACAGACACATCCACATCTCCCTTCACTTTGGGACCCTTCAGGTTCAAGTCAATGTCAGGCATGGAGATCTTGGGAGCCTTGATGTGCATCTCAGGCATCTTGAACTTGGGGCCCTTCAGTTTCCCCTCAGGACCTTCAATGTCCACCTCTGGTCCTTCAATGTCCACCTTTGGAGCAGAAACATCCAGGCTTCCTGTTGGCAGTTTCACATCAACATCTGGGCCTTCTGCTTTGAATCCCGGCATCCCGAACTTGGGCATCTTGAACTTGGGCATCTTGAACTTTCCTTCTGGGCCATGAACGTTCACATCTGGGGCCTCAATGTCCACTTTGGGTCCCTTGATGTCCACATCGGGAGCCTTTAGGTCACTCTCGAACTTGGGAGTTGAGATTTCAACGTCCCCTTTCATGCTGGGTCCTTTCAGATTGAAGTCAACGTCGGGCATGGAGATCTTGGGTGCCTTGATGTGCATCTCAGGCATCTTGAACTTGGGGCCCTTCAGCTTCACCTCAGGGCACTCCAGATCAATGCTGGGTGCCTCAACATCGACTTTTGGCCCCTTGATGTCTATCTCTGGACCTTTCAATTCACCTTCCAGCTTTGGAGCTGTGACATCCGTCTCTCCTTTCACCTTCGCTCCCTTCAGGTTCAAATCTACATCGGGCATGGAGATTTTGGGGGTCTTGATATTCAGCTTCGGCATCCTGAACTTGGGGCCTTTCCATTTCCCTTCTGCTTCTCCAACATCCAGCTCTGGCCCTTCAATATCTACCTCTGGCCCTGAAACTTCTATGTCTCCTTTTGGCATGCTGATGTCCACATCGGGTCCCTCAATCTTTGGACCAGACACATGGAATTGAGGCAGTTTCATTTTGGGCATCTTCAGTTTGGCTTCTGGACCCTCCAGGTTGACATCTGGCACCTCCACGTCTACTTTGGGCGCCTTGATGGTAACACCAGTTTCTTTCAAATTACCTTCTACCTTTGGAAGAGCAACGTCCACCTCTCCTTTCACTTTGTGCCCCTTCAAGTTCAAATCCACATCAGGCATCGAGATCTTCTGCGTCTTGATATTGAGCTTGGGCATCTTGAATTTGGGGCCTTTTATTTTCCCTTCTGGACATTCCAAGTTCAATTCAGGCATCTCAACATCCACTTTGGGACCTTCCACGTCTATCTTCGGGCCTTTCAAGCTGAGATCTATGTCTGGCGTGGACAATTTGGGGGTCTGAGTGTTCAGTTCGGGCATTTTCAGTGTGAGACCTTTCCCTTCTGGCCCTTTGATATCCACATTGGGCACATCAATGTCAACCCTGGGACCAGAAATGTCCACCTCGCCCTTGGGAAGGGTCACAGCCACATTGGAGACCTCTCCCTTCACCCCAAACTTGGGCATCTTCAGCTTGGGCATCTTCAGTTTGCCTTCAGGACCATGAACGTCCACGTCTGGGACTTCAATGTCAACCTTGGGGCCTTTGATGTCGAGCCCGGGGCCTTTGAGCTCCCCTTCCAGTTTAGGGGCAGAAACATCGAGGTCTCCCTTCACTTTGGGCCCTTTCAGGTTCAGGTCAATGTCAGGCATGGGGATCTGAGGAGTCTTCACGTGCACCTCCGGCATCGCGACTTTGGGGCCTTTAACGTTGACATCAGGAATGGCCATTCCCACCTTGGGGCCGCCGATGTCGAGCTGGGGTCCTTTCAAGCCAGCACCCAGCTTTGGGACAGCAACATCCAGGTCTCCTTTGAGCTTAGGGCCCTTCGCATGGAGGTCCATGTCCGGTGCGGATACACAGGAGCCTTTCAGGAGCCCCTCGGGGCTTTCAAACTCAACCCCAGGAGCCTTCACACCCACCTTGAGACCCTTGGAGCTGAGCCCTTTGCCTCCTCCTTCCAGCCTGGGCACGGTGACGCCAGCATCTCCCTTTATGTGGGGGCCTTTCAGCTGCAGGTTCACATCCGAGAGGGAGATCTGAGGAGTTTCCACCTTCTTGAACTTGGGGCCCTTCCATTCCCCTTCCATGGCCACATCGGGAATGCCGACATCCGCCTCGGGCGCTGCCAGTCCCACCTTTGGGAGAGCCACTTCCACAACAGGACCTTTGGGAAGGGTCACGTTTGGCATCTGGAGCTTCCCTTTGGCACCGGGAATGTCCACACTGGCTGCTGGGAGCTCCACACTGGGGCCTTTCACTGCTTCCTTCAGCCCCACGTCCACCTGCGGGGATGGCATTTCAATGGAAGGAGCTGGAATTTCAGGTCCTGTGACTTGGATGGATGAGGAGGGGACATCCATGGATGGAGCCGGTGGTGCTGGAGCATCGGAGCCTGTGACCGGGAACCCAAATTTGGGCATTTTCAACACAGGGATCTGGATTTTTCCCACATCCAGAGCTGGGCTTTCAATGGCTGGGGAGGAAACTTCCACACCGGGAGCTTGGATCCCCCCCTGCACACAAGGGGCGGCAGCAGTGTTTGAGAGCATCCCCATCCCTTGGGCATCCATGCTGGAACCGGGGCCTTTCCCATCCAACCGGGGCCCCTTGACGTGGAAACCTGTATCCAGGGATCCCGTTTGTCCAATGGGGATGGAGGCACTTGGGGACCCCATTGGCAGCGAGCCAGAGCCATCGTATCCCGGCACCTCCACCACAATAGGGCTTCCAGTTTTCCCACTGGGAACATCCGTCGATCCCGACACCGTTATCCCGGCTTTTCCCAGCTTCGGGGCACAAGGTCCGGCTGCCGGGCCTGGAGTATCCACAATGATTTTCCCTGGATCAACGTTGGTTTCCATCCCATGGGTGAGCTCCTGGGTCGGGATGTGGACCTTGAAGTCTGTTCCGACAACGTCGACGCCTTTGGCCCCATCATGGCGGGTGACATCGACGGTGTAGGCTGTCACCCTCTTGGTGACGGTGATGGTGCTGCTCTGCATCCCAGCACCTTCCACCTCCAGCACCTCCTCTGACTTGAGCCGCGGCTTGATCTTCGTGGTGTAGATCCTTCTGTATTCCTCATCATCGCCACTCTGGAAGCCAAGAGACCTTCATCAGCACCACGACTCCTCCTCCTCCTCCTCCTCCCAGCCCCATCGCCCATCACTCACCAGCACAACCTCGGGGCTGCTGCCACCCGTGAACACATCGTGGGGCCAAGTCTGTCCCGGCCCCGGGGACTTGTCCCCTCGTCGCTGCAGGCGCAAGCCCACCGTGTGGTGCCCCATGGTGGTGAGGAGCTGGGCCACCTCCCCCGACTGCAGGTTGTCAAAGTAGACCGTGGCGCTCACGATCTGGTCCCCTGCATGGGGAGAGCAGAGGGACAGGGGTCAGAGATGGGGGGGAGCAACCGTGCTTGAGCTATGGGGTGATGGAGCAAGGAGGGAGCGGGATTGGGGTGATGGACAAAGGAGGGGGTGGGAAATGGGGTTTGGGATCAAGGAGGGGGTGGGAAATGGGGTGATGGAGCAAGGAGGGGGTAGAAACAGCACAAAGGGCAGGTTGTCCCCCTACCCCAAAGGACCCAGCCCTGGTCCCACCTTCCCTCACAACGCCCATCCTGGCAGCCGGTGAGTTCTGCTGCACCCGTTTGATGAAGACCCCATCATCGGTCTGGTCGATGGTGATGCCATGGGAGCCGCTGCCCTGCCAGTTGGGGAGCAGGATCTCCCGCGTCTCCTCCTCCTTCTCCATCTGGAGACAGGAGAAGGGAAGGGTCAGGGAATGGTTGGTGTTGGAAGGGATCTTTCAAGGGCTCCAAGTCCAACCCCGCCACAACGAGCATCAACCAAACCCAGACCCGCACCCAGCCTGGCCCAGGGTGATGGAGGAGATGGAAGTTGGAAGATGGGAATTGGGTTGAGGCCCCACTGACCTTGCTGGGACGCTGCTCCCGGCTGGATCCGTCCCAGGAATCCCTCGGCCTTTGCTTGTGGACCTTGTGGCAGCTTCTGTGTCACCTTCCCAGCCTGGAAGAGACATTGGAGAGGTCCCCGTGAAGCTCCAGCCCTGCTCCCATCGCCTCTTCCTTCCTTGAGGACCCAGATGGGAGCCAGAGCGCAGCCCGGCCACGACGTTGGGTGGTGTTGGTCAATGGGAGCAAGCAGCAAGAAGATGTGGAAGAGCCACCATGGCCAAGGGTTGACACAACCAAAGGCCTTGGCCGCTGGAGACGCCTTTCCTACAGGTACCAGCCATGGATCTAAGCCTCAGAGCAGCTCATTCCACATCAGGACATTGGGTCAAGCATGGATGCGATGCAACCCTATGGAGCTCATCCATACATGATCTGGGAGGTTCAGAAGGACCAAACCCAGTGAGGACACCGGGCTTCTCAGCATGGAGAGGTCAATGGAGGCATCGCCCTTTAGGACCATGCCCAACCATGGAGCCCACAGCGAGCAGGGACTGCTTGAGGTGGGACAGGACCATCCGGTCCATGGGGAATGGTCCTGAAGGACCCATCCTGAAGGATGTGGGTATCTCCAAGGATGGAGACTCCACCACCGCTCAGAGCAGCTTGAGGACACCGGTGGGAATTGGGAGGGTTTTAACCACCTGGATGATGAGAACTCCAGTCTGCAGATGGCACCAAACCGGGAGCATCCGGTAACACCAAAGGAGAACCTGGATGTGCCCCCCAGCCCCAAGCACCAAGACCTGGAGCAACGGCCCTGCCGGTCCTGATGGCCACCAAGTTGAGCCCCCAACGTGCCCTTGCTGCAGGGTGCCCTGGGCTGGATCTGCTCCATGGGGAGGAACCACCCCAGGCACTGATGGGGGCTGGAGGATCCCATTAGGAAGCACCTTGACCCCATAAGGGTGCTGGTGGTGGCCTCTCCATCCAAGACGTGGTCCCAGGGTGGCCTCAATGGAGCCGGGAGCTGGATGAGGTGACCCTGGGGGGGGTGGGTCCCATCCCACATCGTGTGTCCACCCCCACCCCCCGTGTATCCACAACCACGCAGCCACGGATCCGGATCCGTCTGGGAACGCTCCATAGCGGCGGCACCGGGAGGACAAACCAGTTTGTGAGTCAGGAGCGGGGGGGGGGGGGTGTGTGTTTGTGTGTGTGTGTGTGTGTGACTCAGCACCCCCCCCCCGGCCCAGGG
>JBCJKH010023869.1:7624-18390 GCA_039877255.1 Loriculus beryllinus | reverse complement strand
TGTTCATTTTCTCATCGACCACCACCCCCAAGTCCTTCTCCGCAGGGCTGCTCTGAATCTCTTCTCTGCCCAACCTGAAAGCCCTGGTTTGAGCCCCACGCCAAGGTTGCCTGACTCATGCTGGGTGACCTGACGTACATGCAGATTTGACATGGTAACAAAGGGCTGTGCTGTGAGTTTTTTAGCTCTGATCTGAGTCCTCTGACGGAGACTTTCTTTAGAGCACACATTATCCATCGGAATTGCTCATCAGCCTGCCAGGAGCGTGTTGGTCTTGCTCCTGCCCAGATAGCATGTGGTATCACTGATTGGCAGGTCGCAGATTATTTATGTGATGATATTTGCTACATTAACAAAATAGTAGCAATATACTAGTTATGTATAAAGAACTGTCCTGCTTGCCTGGCTTTATGAAGACAAACAGAAAGGTGTATTAGCTGACCTGATGTATCCCTTTGTTCTGTTTTAATAGTAACACTACTACTGGTACTGATAGTTACTTCTTGTGAAGCTCTTGTTTAAAAAAAAAGAAGTAAAACTTGTTGTTTGGTCATCTTGAGTGAGAGCTTTTTAAGCAAGGGGAATTGGCAGGCCAAGGAATTATTAGTTTCCCACTATAGGAAATAGATACCTTTAACTTCTCTGTGGTTTTAGCTGTTTGGAAATTTACTTCAAGTTGTAATTGCAGAATATATGAAGTGCATGCTAATAATTACTGATTAAACTTAAATATATATGTAAATTATGAGGTTGCAAACTGCATAGCTGGTCTGTATGTGTAACTGTTCCAACAGACTAAGAAGTTTTCTGAAGTGAGCTAAAGAAAAAACCTTGCGGTAGTATTTTATAGGAGATGTTGGAATTACTGGTGTGTTTCAAAATAATTAGATATTGCTAGAGTTGAAGCCTTTTTGTCATTATAAAATAAAAGACCTATTTGCCATCTCTGCTCTTCCCACTTTGTTTTTCCTGCATTAAACTTTTTTCTTCTGCTTCATCCTGTTCTTTTGTTAGTACTTCTTCTTTCAGCTCAGTCGAGGTAGCTGTTTCTCTAGTTATTTTTCTTTTTCACTTCTCTCTTAAATAAAACACTTTGCCTGGGAGAATCATAGAATAGTTAGGGTTGGAAAGGACCTTAAGATCATCTAGTTCCAACCCCCCTGCCATAAGCAGGGACACCCCACACTAAACCATGCCACGCAAGGCTTCGTCCAACCTGGCCTTGAACACTGCCAGGGATGGAGCATTCACAACCTGCCTGGGCAGAATCCCCTCCATTGACCTGCTGCTCATGCTGCTGGGGATGCAGCCCAGGATACCATTGGTTTCTGGACTGAAGTGCACACTGCCAGCTTATGTTGAATTTCTCATTGACCACCACCCCCAGGTCCTTTTCCTGAGGGGTGCTCTGATTCCAGCTGTTGAAGTACGTATGATGCAACAGAAGTGTTTCAAAGGAGTTGGAAGCGAGATGCAAATTTGGTCTGCCTGAATACTAAATTTCCTCAATTTCTGGAGGAAAAATGTAGGATTACACTTAATTTAGTATGGCATTCTACAGGATGATGACTGCTTTCGATGGAATAGGCTGCCTTGTGGAATGACGTGCCAAAATGGAACCCCCTTGCACTTAATCATCATCAAACCCTCCACTATGTGGTTTGGAGAAAGGATCAAGAAAACCAATGTAATAGTGAGGTGAGCATTTAGGCCATATAGAAACCTGTTGTTTCAGGTGCATATATTGCCTGAGGCTTGTGTAACTATCTAAAAATGACTTTGTAAGAGTAGGTGATGTTTGCCTGTTGACTGAGGATGAAGAGCAGTCACCTAATTTTTGTGCCTCCTCTGTTTTGCAGGACTGGGGAGAGTACCTACAGAGCTTGTTTCTCTTTCCACTCTTCATACAGCGAGGTTTGTATATTTCCTGCGTTGAGTATACACTGGTTAAAACAATTCAAGGAGTTTGGATTGTTTTGGAGTAGATGACATGACTTAGCAACAACAAAGCATCTTTTCAGTCATGAGACATAAGGGGATAGGAAGTTCTGTATACTGAGGACACAAGTTTGTTTCAGTATAGCTGCAGAAGAGCAGGATGAGGTAGGGCAGGATTATAAGCTTATGGGTTTTTTCTCTCTCTTGAAGTGTAGGTTACTGCTACAACTGTTTTGACTCTTTCTATGCTAGATTATTGTGTAACTATGCAATGCTCGAAGCTTGGAATTTTGCTTTACAATACGGTTTATGTGCTGTGACTTAGTTTTGGATGGTTTTTCCTTCTTTTCCCTGCCCACACATTTTCTGACATAATAGCTGCCATGGTTAGTCCTCTTTCTGGTCATGGCAGCATCCTCTCCAGCATCAAACATTCATTTGACATCCCTTGATCCAGTTCTTAAAATACTTCTCTCTCCTAAGAAACTGAACTGAAACTGGACAATTGACCTGTCACAAAGCTTTGCACATCCAAAATGGAGGTAATTCAGAGCCTTGGAAACCAGAAAGACAGGCCTGGTTTTAAGATCCTGTAGTACGTACAACATGGCAGCATCTGGGGGTAGTGTATTGTAACAAACTCCTACCTCCATGAGCAAAACCAGATGGGGCCTACTGGTCTGTATAGATAGGAGTGTAACCTGCAACAGTGTTCTCAGTGCACAGCACTGATAAAGCCTCAGCTCATGGGCAGTGCTCCAAAACTGACACAATTCCTTAAGGAATTTACTGTCTGGAGGGAACCTAGAAAACAACAGAGTAAGGCTTAGAAAAAGCGATGGGTTTTGTCATGATGAGCTTTTATAGAGAACTGAAGGGAAACTATTCCAGAAGTCTTTGCAGAAGGGAGTTACCTCATCCACACAAGTAGGGAGTTGAAATCCAGTAAGAAAAATGCAGGCCTGAAGAGATCCAGCAAGTCTGTCCAGCCTTTTCTTTCAGAGATAGTGATGGTCTCTGTATCTGTTGATGATATATGGTCCTTTCAGACCTGCCTTCTTGTTATGGAGCTATCTGCTTGGATAGAGTTTGGCTCATGGGTCATATTGGTCTTTACATGAGACAACAGTTGGTACTTGTTTTGAGTGTGCTTTGATCCGTGCTGCCATAAAGTGCAATTACAGCTGTTGATGTTACATATTAAATTATTAAACTTCTGCTTCTTCTCTGGAATTTAGATTAAGGATTTCCTAAGCTATATCCAGCCTGTGAATGTGTATCCAAATGTGCTGCCAGTGGGTGGGACAGAAGAGAAAGTTATGGAACTGTAAGTGACAAATGGCTGCTGGATAGAGGTGACTGATCTCTGTTCTTGTAAGGACAGCTCTCCTGAGCCCCAGCCTTTCCTGCAGGCCACAGCCTTTTGCTTGTGTTCAGATGTTATGTGAAGAACACTTGTATGTTGTGCTAAGTCTGAGAGTCTGCGTTCCATGCACTACTCATATCCATGTAGAGGCTTTTCTGCTGTTAAACTGCATTTGGGTGGAATCTGACTGCATGTTCATCTCAGCATATCCTGTGACTTGTTTCTATTTGTCATTGCTACTTTTCAGAAGTTTTCTTTAAAGAGGGTTTCTCCTGGGTCTTGCACTCCTGTCCCCTGTATAGTGTCACAGACGCCTGTTCTCTTGTGCTGCTACACATTGGCAGCTTAGAAAGCACTCGTACGGAGCAGAGGAGCAGCGGTGTTGCTCAGTTAGAATCAAAATGAAGATGGTCCTTTTCCTCCTTAATGAAAAAGGAGATACTCAGATCAAGTTTAAAGATTAAATTTTTGTACTGAAAGTATCTGCTGAATCTTGTTGCTATTCTCATTCACCTCAGGTTAAAGCCATTATGCAGGTCCTACAGGAGAAACGCAGAACCCAGGTACAAGCCCTTAGGAACACTGAAGAGAGCCTGCAAGAGAGACTTATCTGATACAGGTAAAGCTTCTGCTGGTGCTGCTGTGCCTTAAATGAAAGTCTGAGATTAAGCAGAGGTGGCACAAGCTGTGGTGTTTGTCAGTCTGTCCATACTAAAACTAGAAAGGAGAAACATAAATTAACCTAGGTCTTAGGAGGGTGAGAGAGGACTAGTTGTATAGAAACACTTGTTTGCCATCCCAAGATGTATTTAATGCTCAACAGCCCCTTTTTTGCTGGAAGAGATCCACATTGCTAGACCAGCCTTAGTAAAGCCTTTTCTGACTTGTGTCACCTGCTGTGTCATGGAGGACAGTGGTGTATCTGGAATTGCTCTTTCTTCTCATTCTGTCACTGCTTTTTAGCACCTAGTAGCTTTTTTAACTTAAAATGATTGGTGGATGCTGTACATAGCCTCTGGAGAAGCCGCTTGGGAACCAGAAGGCAGCTTTGGACCTGCTGGGTTCTCTTTGGCTATTGCTGAAGCACCAAGCACTGAGCACCCTGCAAGGGTGATGTTGTCCTGGCAAAACACATCAGAGGCCTGTCTGCCAGGGCAGCAACATGAGCTGCTGCTGGAAATGAGCAGCTTTCTCTTAAGGTACTGGGTGAGACACGGCGAAGCAAACACTGTCAGTCATGTTCTGCTGGGTCTTCATCTGGGACAAAGAAAAGAACTTTCTCCTCTTTATACTAAATGAATTTTTGTTAAAACTCTGGTCTCAACAAAGTTTTAGTGTTTTTCTTCCCCTGTTCGTTTCTTGGCAGATGAAGATGATCTCTTTGATTCAGAACTAACTGCTGCAAGGCCTAAGAATCCAAAACAGCGGAGAGGAGAGAGCAGGCCCTCCAGCACAGCACAGTCTGAAAACACTGGAGGAAACAATGATGAGAGCACAGAAAGTTACAGAACGACTGCAACTTACACCTCGCTCAAGGTAGACTTCATGGACTGCGAGGAATCAAATGATGATGATGAAGATGATGAAGAAGAATCTGAAAACAATACAGGTGAAGTTGTTTCCCAGGAACCAGATGCAACTTCCACATCAAACTTCAGTGGGGTAACCAGTGACCAACAGGAGTCCAGCAGTAATGTCCCTCGCTGGGACACGTTCTTCAAGTGTGACAGACTAGAAGAAACCTCTGACATCGAGGACAACTTCCCTTCCTCAGCAGATGCCGGTGGCTCCCAGTCACTCTTCAGTGATTCAGATGGTGTCAGTGATTCAACACACATCTCCTCCCAAAACTCTTCCCAGTCAACACACGTATCAGAGCAGGGCAGCCAGGGCTGGGACAGCCAAATGGACACAGTGCTCATTACCACCCAAGAGAGGAGTGCCTTGGACATGAGCAGAGGTGGGAGCAGGACAGTTGCTGTATCACAGGACACCATCAAATACACTCCGCTTGACAACAGCCCGTGCAAGCCACTGAGTCAGAACAGATCTTGTGCCCATGATGTTGCCTGTGACTTGAAAACCAAAGACACTGAGAAAGATGCAAATGCTAGCACCACTTGTGTTGGAGATGGGGTGGTGGAAGTAAGTGACAACTCCAGGACAACAGATGTGGAGCTGAGGAGGGACTCTCAGAGCTCCTCTGACTTTGAAATTCCCTTGACTCCTGATGCTGAAGTGCCTCAGCCAGAAAAACTGCACTGTTTGTATAAGCAGCTGGCAGCAGGTGAAAACATAGTCCGTAAGAGAGTCTCCTGAAGACATGTGGAACTGATCACATCATGGTAACAAATGCTGAACTTTATTAAACCCTGACTTGTTTTCATGCTGGTTACTGTCTGCATCTGTGCTGGTTTAGGCAATGCTTTCAGGAATCTCTTACTGTCAGAACTCAGAAGCTGCAGCCTGTGTAACTATTGTTCCTTCCATGAACTACTGAGAAGGTAGTATTCCCGGGAGGGACCTGAAAGCCTTCCATCTCCTGAGCTTCAGTTCTCTGGTACTGCAAGCAGACAAAAGATGGACCAGACAAAACTAAGGCTTAAACACCGGCTGAAGTTCAGTGTTTATCATGAGCTCTAAGAGTTTGCCTTTGAGATATAAGTGATCTCAGGTTTTAATGAAATGCCGCATTTTTAACTGTAGGAATACATCATCTTGCAGATATGACCACACAAACTATGCAATAGTTGCACTTGGAATTTAATCTTGAGTTTTCACTGCAATTGTTTTTAACAGTGGTTGCAAAATGGGTCAGAGAATTACTGAGAAGTGGGTTTTTTAATAAATCAAAGTTCTTTCCCAGCAGTCTCTGTTTACACTGAGAACCATTGTCATCCCCTCGAACTTCTGAATGAGGTGATTGATACACACTGGTTTAAACCTAACTTATTGCAAGCAACTTATCCACCATTCCTCCGTGTTCTGATTTGTTCTGAATTGTTCAGAATTACTTACAAATAAACCTGGGTGGTTCCACAGCCATTGACAGCAGCCTGCTCCAAGGCCAATCCACAACAGGTAACCCATCATCCTGGCCAGGCTGTTGGGTTACATCAGGCTCTTGTGTCACCAGATTTCACCTCCTCTACACCATTCTGCTGACTTCACTGAATTCAGACACATTCAGAGTTGGTTTTAAAATCAAGACAATCAACTCTCTCCATGCATGAGTGCCATTGTAACTAACTCTGCTGGAATTCTTAATGTCTGAAATGGAAATGTCATTCAGGTTTCTGTTAAACTGCACAGCCAACAACAGTGCCAGAACAGCAAAAGTCATTTAAAAGGCGTGAGGCTCCCCATTCATGTGGTCTTAAGTTCCAAAGAATTAAACAGACTTTTAGTATGACAGCTGTTCCCTGTCTTCAGTTTTTCTCCCATATGATATGATATGATATGATATGGGGAAAAGCAACCCAAGAAAAATTGCTATCATGTCTGTATTGTCTTACGAACATTCCAGCCCATGTGCTTCTCCACTGGCCCCTCACCCACTCCATCCTGGGATTTGTTAACATTCATTTCCAAACAGTCTATCAATCATTTGTATTATCAAGGCTGAGTGAGTGAACCTGCTGTTGTAATAACCTCCAGGAATAAAGTCCTATAGAGCAGAACTTCTTCCAATGGCTTCTCTCTGTATGGAAGTTCAGGGCTGCATTTACAGCGTGCTTAAATGTAGAGTAACAAGTCAATTGTGTAAATTTATACCAGTTCTTACCTGCCATAAACTGAATAGGAAACATCACTTCCTCACCATTGCTCTTCTACAGTCCTTACAGTGCTAGATGACTTGGGTACAGGAATTATGTATGTAGTCTTAAATCCTGCTGCTCCAGCTCATTTTAACAGGTTAAGATTATTCAGGTTTTTTGTGGTTAAGAATGACAATAACAAGAGAAAAACGAAATTTAATTTATTTTATCAAAACCTAGAGGAAGACAGCAATACTAGAGATCACACATCCTGAAAAGAAAATATTCCTGAGCTTACAAACTGCATATTCTAATGCACACAGTCCTAAACCATGCATTAGAAAGAACCAAAAGATTGGCCTTTGAGATTAAATAAATAGACAAGAGCTTTTCTTATGGTGATCTGGCAGCTTTAGATTTGCTACCAAAACCCCACCCAAAATCAAAATGAAAGCAAAGAGAAGAGCAGTGAGAGGTGAGCTCACAGGTGACCAGCCTTCAAGAGGTACATCTACACACCTGAGCTGGTAGCCCTGCTGGTGCTTCCAGACCACAAAGTAGAAAAAGGACAGAAGCTTGGCTGGTTTAAGCTCCTTAAAAAACTGAAAATAGCTTTTTCTTCTTTTACAATTTGGCAATTTTTCTCTCCAGAACTCCTAACAACAAACAGTAGGAGGAATTTTAAAAGTGACAGTGTCTTGTTAAGCTCATTCACTGATCACAATCTGAATGCTCTGGGAATATCTGAGTACAAAATACTGTTCAAGGCTCTAAACTGGAAACTGGATATGTGGGCTTACTTCAAATAAATACAAACTGCTGTTACCTCCTGGATATAAATTAAGGAGCCTTTATTTATCACACAAGAGGTAACAGAGAACCTCAGGGAACAGCAGCAATAATCCAGCACTGGTGGTAACACACTTTCCTTGGACAAGGCAGCCACTGAACTCATGTACAACTACTACGAAGTTCATCTCCATCCTGTTCCAACAGGGAAGGCTGCAGACAGCAGTGGATTAAGGAGCTGTAGACTGCAGATTCCACCCATGTGGAATGCGTCACTCCATTGGGCTACATGCAAGAGAAAACAGTAATGACTCCAAATGATGTAATATCATCTTGAGTTTGTTGACATTAAAGCTCCACATTTCACTTAAACTTTATTATATATATATATATATATATATAATGAAATGGTTAGGGATGTGGCATGATAAGAACTGCGTTCAGCACTGATCCAAGTGCATGGATACAGGTGAGCCTGGTACCATCAAATCCTCATTTCTAAGCCAAACTTCCCTAGGCATTAACCAGATAGAAGTTTCTATTTCAACGCACATCTCTTTGAGACAGTGCTGACACAGCACTTCAGTGGCCCACACTCTTCACCCCAACCAAAGCTGATTTTGGCCAGCAGTGTACAAAATTCCACTGTCTGCCAAAGAGCCGGATCAATTGTGCTTCTTAGTGAACAACCAACATGCTTTCTGTTTTGGAATGCTAGTAACTAACGTGACATTTAAGGCATTTTCTAACAAATGAAGTGAACAGTTCTATGCTGGGTACTTGACTTCATTCACCTGAGCTAACAGCCATGCACCTTATAAAGGTGATGAGCTGACCTACGATACATAGCATCCATTGATGGAGCAACGTTATTCTGCCTGACCCTATCAACATAATTTGTAAGCAATGTGCAAGTTTGACAAGCTTTTAATCCATGAGAATAAAGCATTTAGATCATCCCTGGCTTTAACTCCCCTCATAACCTACCTCAACTGCTCTTTGTGTGCATGAAGCCAAGCAAAACTTTGCATACATTATGGAACAGATCAAGACAACTTTAAGATGATCAGGAAAAAAACCCCATACAACTCATATAGCTGAAGAACAGTACATTTCTCAGCCTTTACATTCAAGAACATCTTACAAATGTCTACAGCAAATGGGTAAACTCACCCCTAGTCTAACTTCACTGAAGTTAACATTTTTGCAACAAGAAAATACAGGCCTAGTATCTTAGAAGTCTGTCACTAGATAAAAAAGTCACAGTATATAAAAATTTAATCAAAACCAGTTGTGGATACAAATCAACTCCCAAGGTATTTGTGCACCTACGGGATAACTGAGCACTTAAGCTTTGTTAGACAATGGGCTTCTCTCCCTATTGTGTTAACTATTGCCAAGCCGTAGCCAGTAATTTGTTTCAACAAGGACTGCTAACAGTCAGCTTGTATTACTACCCATAGCCCAGTGGTCACAAACCCCCTGTAGAGCTGCAGAGCTCCTACAGCATCCTACCTAAACATCAGAACGTAACAACTGAAGAAACTCCTACGTGTAAAAATTCTAAATAACAGAATGTCACCTAAAAAACATTCAAGACCTTCATCTTACATCTGGAATCTGCTCAGACCAATCGCCTGACTTGCACTGAGTTCAATGGCACTTTACAGTTTGTGCTCCTGTGAAGCTTCACTCAGACAGAGTCTGATGGCTGCTGCCCTTAATCCTCCACCTCAGTAGCATAAATGTTATTGCTGATCTCATGAAGCTTTGCCTTATACAACAAAAGCAGCAAAACAAGTGTCAGCTATGAGTTAGGATTCAAGTCAAATGTCTCCAGACTTCTCACAGTAACATCACTTCATCCTGCTGACATCAGCTCCCCATCAGCCTACGGCTGTGAGCTCACACTCCAGTATTCCAACCAAGGTGTATTTTCAAGAAGTTTCTCAGCACACATGGTCCTGCTTCCTAAAGAACATTTCTAGAAAAGACAATTTTTAATCCCCATTATCAGTTTTCTATTTGCCAGAAACACTGCATTTCTTTTTGGCCAATGCCATTTCAATTACAAACATAATGCCTTTCATTCACTGTATTTATTTACACTGGATGTAAGAATACTTTAATATATGTGTGAAAGAAGAATCTTCTTAGAACATGTTGTAAAAAGAACAAAGTATTTGTGATGTTGGATACCCGAACTCAGTTGAGATATCCTCTACAACACACAGCTCCACATTTACACACAGTTCTGATCCTCTTTCTGGATGGGCTAAGACCATCAGCAGAGTCTGAAGTCAGATCTATTGAACCTGCAACACAGATATAAACACAAATCAGGAAGTTCCGAAAGACACACTGAAGTCAGCTTTGGACTGTACTTCTTCCAGCCTGAACTGCATCATAGGACCTACATCCCCATCCCAGGCCTACAGACCACAGAATCCAGAGAGAAATCTATGGTGCCTTAGACAACTCAGCTGTTCCTACTGTCTTTTTAATTAGCAGATCACTTAATAGTTTAAATGAAATATCAATGTAAAATAAAGGAAAGGGTTTTTTAATGGTAGCCTAACCATTACTTTGAGCACTCCTATAACTTGCTTTGGTAGACATCCTGACCACAGCCCCTTGCTTTGAGCAAGCAGTGCTGAAGGAGCCAAAAGCTAAAGCTCCTGGGTACAATCTTGTCTGCATGTCAGACTGTATGCAGACAATCTGCATACAATGCCATATGATGGCTGCTCTACAATCTTATGGAGATGCACTAAAATACTATCATCAGTCAAGCTGCAACAAAGGCCACCACTGCCCCAAATCTCCTGCAAGAACAGCATTAAAGCCTGCAGACCTTTCATCTGGTAGTCAAAGGTTAACTCTTCTCCAGCCTTAATAGTTCGTGTAGAAAACAG
>JBCJKH010023868.1:0-11693 GCA_039877255.1 Loriculus beryllinus | reverse complement strand
ATTTTATCTCCCTTCTTACTGATTTATTTGTATCAGGAAATGTTAACAAGGTCTTCTTGTTATTTTCTCATAACATATTCAAGTCACCAAAATAACCCCCTCTGAGCTGTTACAGAATGATCTCAGAAGTTAACAAGACTTCCTTTTAAAGTGTATAAACTTTTGTGAATAAATGCTTGTGAGAAGATAATAATAATGAAAAATCTTTTTACTATCTCAAGAAATTAATAAAGAAGTTTTGTGATTGTTAATTTCAGTAGTGTTTTGCTTTAGAAGAACTCAGAAATCCAATATATAGAAATACCATCAATATAAAAATATGCAAAATATTTGGAAGCAAAAGGTGGATGAAGCAGAATTAATATTACTTGTATATGAATTTTTCATGAGGAACAAAAATTATGGAAGTAACTAATTTTCATAAAATCCATGACTATGTCCAAATTTGCTGTGATTCATCAGTACTTTCTCCAAAGCCGGTGTTACAAAAATCACTTTTTTAGCTATAAGATTTATGCTATCTGTAGAATAATACTACATCTACAAAACTAACAAAAAAATCACGTCAATTTCATAATAAATATAAAGCCTCATTTTTCTCATCTTTTGCCCTGTGTTTCTTCTTCCATTATAATTGATACAGATGTATAGGTTAATATAGTGCTAGAATTTGCTTTGTAAGAAAAGAATAAGCTCTACTGTAATCAGATGAATTGAAGAAATGAAGTTCTATAAAAGAACTGTACACACATATTCTATTCACTGCCACCAATATACTTTAACTATGCACTAGACCTCCCGTGTATTTAAGTCAGGTCACTGAATAGTCTCTGATCTGTATTGAACTAGTGACTTGAGTGTGAAAAGCTGAGGGGGTTACTACTGATAAACTTGAAAATTCAGACAACAGTATGATTTGGAAGACAATATGGCCCTCTTCAGCACCATGAGGTCAGCAGTAATCTAATGTGATGTCTATACTGCAAGACAGTTCCATTTTGGATGGATCTGTTTAAAAGATAAATTTATGTGCTTCTTTATAATGTATATATTCCATCTTCACTGAGAATTGAGGGTTAAATATGTTTAATTACTCATATTTTTAGCAAACTATTTGTTTACCTCCTTTCTAGGTGGATTTGATCCAGAAAAATGCAGTTATATTCCAGAGATCACCCTGCTTGATTTTATACAGCAGGCAGTCCCTCCAGGCCGGAGGCAGTCCTCCCAGGCAGGAGGAACCACTGTGATTTTTATAATTGAAAGTATAATGAAGCAAAGCTGAACAGTTTGTAAGCAACACACAAACTGTGGGCTTCAAGCATTACTTCGTCCCCCCCAATATGTGCTGGAAAAGGGTCTTTTTTTTTTCAATAAACGTGTCCTTATGAAAGCTACAATCTCATTAAATACTCACTGTTTTAGGAAAGAGGGGAATAGCAAAGTCTACTGCTTACTGCCTGCCAGTGATAAATATTCCAGCCTTTTATTTGTTGTATTTATGTTCTGGTAACCTTTGGGTTTTTATACATATATATCTATCTATATATAAATAAATAAAAGCCATAGCAATAGGGCTGCATATGTCTTTCCTAAAAAATGTTGCCTGGTGGAATCACTACTACTGCAGGATTGTGGTAACATTGCACAGAGATTATATAGTTACTTCAATAATTCCCCAGAGATAGAAGAAAAACTTGGAATTCTTAAATGCAAAAGAGTGTAATGATGGGGCATCGCAATGCACTACATTATCTATTCTTTTGAATAGGATGATGGATAATTTATCCAGCACCTGGAGTGTTAAATACTTTGATCCACTCCAGGGAAGGTTAAAAACAAGGGCTGAAGTTGGAGTCTAAACATTAGTTTAATAAAGGCCAGTCCTCAAGACATATTGAAATTAATACAATGCCAAACAAACTCAAAATGTTCAGACAAGGTTGCAGCTGGGATGTATGCAGTATGTGTGCGTGCAATACTCAAGAGCCCTGATTCCAAACATAAGGATTGGAGTAAGTACATACTTTATATAACATACCAGAAGACTTACTATTTTTATATAAGACACCATTTAATGTTCAGGATTTAAGATTACTTATGTTGTTGCCTACACCTGCCTGCTACTGGGCCCAACAGCCACATTCTTTGCCTAGACAGCTGAGGGCTTGATCCTTCAATGATCTGCACCCTCTGTGCTGGCCCCTTTGATGTCTAAGAAATGAACAAGCACAGGGTTGGCTGGCAGGACCCAAGAGAGTGGTGAAATGTCCCCTCTAACTGACTGTGTGACCCCTTGTTTTGTGTGCAGGAGCATTTAAGCTTTCTCATGAACTCTTGAAATTGCATCCAGAAAATGTGCACCTACAAAACTTATTTCTCACTTCCCCCTGCCACCTCCCAATTTTTCCATAGCTCTTTTAGAATCATTTAGGTTGGAAATTCTAGTCTGAACCTCCCCTGATGCAACTTGAGGCCATTTGCTCTTCTTGTATCACTTGTTACTTAGGAGAAGAGACAACACACCCCTAGCTAGAGTCTCCTAGATAGCTGTAGAGGGTGATAAGGTCTCCCCTGAAACTCCTTTTTATTAGGCTAAACAACCCCAGTCCCCTCAGCTGCTCTTTGTAAAAGTTGTGCTCCAGACCCTTCACCAGCTTTGTTGCTCTTTGGACACAAATTGCTTGTATTTAGTCTGCTTTAGCAAAATCTGTCACTGGAGCAGGAAGGTGAGATTGCTCCTGCAATCAAATCAGATCTGGAAGGCTGCTTTTGTGCTTCCAGTCTTGAAGATAAAGGTACAGGCATCTAGGGACAAGGTAAACAATATCTAAAAGGCCTTTAACTCACTTCCTGAATTAGGGTGGGAGAGGAACAAGGGCAAGCCCTATTTGCTAGTCATGCACTGTAAGAAAAGTAATTGCCACCACTCTGTTTCTCTCGGGCTGTTGTAAATTGTGTTCTCCCACTCTTCACCCAGTGGAGCAGAACTGACACAAACTGTGAGGGAAAGTGCTCATGCAATTTTGCACCAACTGAATCCCTATTATGCAACAGTGTTTCAGGGTTTATTATTTGTATTTGTTTTCCCCTTAAGGGCGCACTATTTAAAGTAAGTTGATTTTCTCTCCCTTCGAAAGACTTCAAGAAGACTTCTCAGCCTCTCAACTGGGTAAAGGAGAAGAAATAGCTTCTTAACACAAACACAGCTAGTCATTGGAAAGCTTCATGTACAGAATCGTATGATAAAGTCCAAATGCTAATTTATGTTGTTTGATCTCATGCCAAGAATATACGAAGAACTTCAGCCCTACTGCTTCAAGAAGTGCCTATGTGATGATGAGCAGCAACTGAAAACCAGTCCTCAGAAGAAGCCCTGGGATTATGTCAGTGACAGTTCTTTCTTGTTGATAAAGGTGGTCACTCCCCTCAGGACCCCTTTGAAAGTGTGAAGTACTGATTTACAAGAGATGGTAGAGAATGTGGGATAGATGTGTGTCCAAGCATTACTTTGAAGCTGAATGCAGTTACAAAGCTTATGGGTGTTTTGTGATCCAGCCAAATGCTACAGGAAGGTCCTTGTGTACATCTGACAAAAGAAAAGCTGAATGACAGTCCAGGGTAAAGCTGTCTATGAAGACTACAGGAGAAGAAGTCTTCTAAAAACCATTTTAAAGGTTTGTGTCTGGATGAATAATCAGTTATTTCTAGTGGAATTATTTTCTTAGGTAAGATGATGGGGGATTTTTGATTTTTATTCTTTGCCAGTCACCTCAGAGTTAAGGGTGAAGACAGTCTTTCCAACCCAGCTTAATCTAAGACGTAACAAAAATAAGACCATATGAAGGAAAGGGAGAATTCTTGCTGAATTCTCAATAGATAAGGTGGATTTTGCCTCTCACCTACTCTGTTTATATCTAACGTGCCTCAAAGCAATGTTTTTGTTCTTTTGAGACTCAATTTCTTTTGCTGATTTTCAAATTCAAAATACATATTTGGCTTGATCTTTAACTTGCAAATTTTTTTTGCCTCAATCAGGCCTGACTTTGAGACACTATTATGGAAACAGTCTTCTTTCTAGCCAAAGAAGAAAAATTAGCTTTCCTAATTGGATTGATAGTACTGCATAGATTTTGATTTGAAATACTGACAGTGGTAATGCAGCAATGAAAGTTGTCCTACATGTGTAATTCATCTCTGAAGAATTTAAAGGGACATAACATGAATAGGCTTCCTGACTGCAGACAGGCATGAGATGAATATATTTGCTGGCTTTTGCTATAGTATTATTTGGCTTAGACACTTTTTCTGATATTTAAATTCAGAAAGGTCCATATATTTTAGCTTTTTATTTGGGACAGGTTAGTAATTCTGAAGCTTTTAAGTAGAAAACACAAAGATTTAAGCAAAAGTCTCATATTCCTTTTTGGAACAATCTTAAAAAGACTGTTTGAAATGATAAATCATATGGTTTACCTTAAGCTTTTAAAGTAAATTTTAACATAAAGCTATGCCTACACTGAAGAAACAAGTAGCTTGAAATACATGGAGTAGACGTAGTTACTTCATTCTCCTATAAAGAGCAATGTCTTTTTCTGTAGTAGTACAAAATATATCCTATAGAAAGATCTTTCTTAAATGGAAATTCTCTTTCTTGGCATTCTTTTGAACTATTTTCTCAGTCTTTTACTATTCTGTTTTTCTGTGAGCACTACTGGAATGGGTTGCCCAAGGAAGTTGTGAGTGCTCCATCCCTGGCTGTGCTCAGGGCCAGGTTGGACGAAGCCTTGGGTGGCGTGGGTTAGTGTGAGGTGTCCCTGCTTATGGCTGGGGGATTGGAACTAGATGATCTTAAGGTACTTTCCAACTCTAACTATTCTATGATTGTATGATTAGTTATTAAAGCTGTACTCTTCATGTCACAAGGTTAGTAGATGACAATCCTACCTGTGGTTCGATTTAGAGATGGCAAGTATAATAATGTGTGTTGTTAGAAAAGTAATCATGGAGGATTACATACATGAATGGGATTGATAGAATCATAGAATGGTTTGGATTGGAAAGGACCTTAAAGATCATCTAGTTCCAGCCCTCCTGCTGTGGGCAGGGACAACTGGCGCTAGAACACTGCCAGGGATGGGCCATCCACATCAACCTGTGCCAGTGCCTCAACACTCAAATAGTGAAGAATTTCTTCCTAATATCTAATCTAAATCTACCCTCTTTTAGTTTAAAGCCATTCCCTTCCCCTTTGTCCTATCACTATATGTCCTAGTAAAAACTCTCTCCAGATTTCTTTTAGGCTCCCTTTAGGTACTAGAAGACCATTATAAGGTCTTCCTAGAGCCTTCTCTTCTCCCAGCAGAACAAATACAGCTCTCTCAGCCTGTCTTCATAGGAGCCATGCTCCATCCTTTGACCATTTTTGTGGCTCTCCTATGGACTCACATGAAAGTCCACATACCTCTTCTGCTGGGGGCCCCAGAGCTGAACACAGTACTCTAAGTGGATTCTCATAAGACTAGCGTAAAGGGGGAGAATAACCTCCCTTGACCTGTCGGTCACACTGCTTTTGATGGAGCAAACTCACATTGAATGTTTCCTCAACTTTCAAACTACAAAGCTATTACTTTTGCAATGTCCTTTATTGATTAAATAATTATTTTCACATGAGCACCTACCCTTTCTAATCTTCCTTTCACAAGAAGAGTTCTATAGAGACTTAATAAGCTGTCACTTTTGTCATGATTGTCCATATTCACATACTGCACATTATTTTCAAAAAAACCACAAACAAATCACAATTTTTCTGAAGCATGAAGCTAAAAGTAACATTAAAAAAAAAATAAGAAAAGACAACAGGTTTCTTTTTAACGATTCTTTTGACATAAGCTGTTAGAAACTTATATGTCAGGTAGTGCAGAATCTTTGCTTTCCTGTATGGTTCAAACTAACCACCCCTCCTCCCCCCAATATCTTTGAATCCCCATCTGAGGTTTTTTTTTTAGAAGAGAGCTCTCTTGGTTATGGTGTTGCTGGTAGGACTGGGACATTAAATTCATTATTATAAGTCCCTCATACCTGTGTTTGTGAAGGGTTAAATAGGTAATATAAAAGGGAAGAAGTCTTCTTATAAAGGTTAAACTTCCCACTGTCAACAACCTGATATGTCTAATGTATGAGGTATCCTCTTTGAAAAAGCTTGTTAAACATGAGTTTTGTTTACATATAATGTCATGCAGTTATCAGCATAATCAAAAACTTATTTAATCCTTTTCTAATTCTAAAGTGATTAGCAAGGGCTGAGAAATCACCTTATCTCACTAAAACACAGGTACGAACACAGAGTAAATATTTTGGTAAACAATTATTCTGCCCTTGCATATTCAGCAGTGTGCTAAATTATGCATAATCTTGCATAAGTAATAAGTGAAGGTAGCTTAAATTCAGGGTTTTTTTACCTGACCTATTTCTTTCAGTGCTGTTAGCTTCTTAAATCATGTATGAGCTTTCCGTAAGGCTTCAATAAGTAGTTCTAGTGGAGAGACTTCAGTAATAAATTTCAGGAGAAGACAAGTTTTTTGACAGGCATAATGCAACACACACAGAGTTTGGAACTCACACTCTGGGAATTTAGAGCAATCCTTGCAAAGCAGCTTTTCCCTGTTACATTAATAGAGAAAATGAAGTATGAAAGTCCTCAGGAATTACTGCTAGGTGTAATTTAAATAATTTACCAGAAGACAGTTCAGCACATGCATAGAACAGGGGCATACAGAGTTTGCCATAAGCAGTTTATAAATAAACTATATTCTGCTGAAGTAAGTCAGGCATAAATTATAACTATTCCTTTTGTGGCTATACTCTGTTCCTCATTGTAATAGTTATTTAAAAAAAAAATCTGGGTTATGACCTTCTACTAGAAATCATAGGCTGTGCCTGCCTTGTACCTGGCTTATGAGCATGGTTACATTTAATAGTTTGGCTGCTATGAGATCAAAGTAAAATTACTATTGCTGTGGGAGAAGAAAATAAAAGTGCATTACATTTCTATAAACAGAATCTAGGTAGAATTTTGTAGCTCAGTGGAAAAAGGAGTGTTCAGTGCCAAAAGACCATTGACTAGCATCTGACCATCTCATGAAACACTTATGCACTTTGTTAATGTATTATTCTATTTCTAGCCTCAAGTGCTGAAAGTTAAAATGACATAGTAACTTGAAAGTACTAATAGAAAATATGAAATTAAGTTACTAACGGAGTATGGTGAGGGTAAAGAATTCATTAAACACACTTGTGGGTACTGGACTGCAGAGGAACTGTAACCTCTTTGTAAAACTCATGCTAGTATAAGAATTAACATGGGGAACAGGTTAAAAATGTCCTCGGTTTTGCTTCTCTCCTTCTAAAAGTATTTATGTAGGGAGGTAAGTGTATCTGCATGCTGCAGAGAATCCTGGCTGTCCCTCCCAGACTGCCTGTCAGGGGAAGCATTATCTGCATTTCACCTGCCTTTATCCACAGAACTATGGATAATTTTGCAAGTCCTGATTCACAACAGCCCAGCTTCCACAACGTTCTAGGCCGTGTTTTGCCGTCCCTCACGAGTGGCACTGAAACATGCTCCCATCTAAGTAAGGAATGCTCCACATGAGTACAGTCAAGTGCAGGACCAGACCTGCAGGACTCGGATTCTGCTGGTCACTCTGGTCATATTCTTGAGATAAACCTTTAACTTAACTAGTTTTATAATGGGATTGTACTTGGTTGTTTATAATGATGTCATGTGGTTTTCCCAGGGTAGGGTTAGTGGTTTTGACATCTGCCATTTGGGATGGAAAATTCTCAATTATGTTGCTGATAAATGAAAAAGTATTTTTGATATCCAGAACTGATACACATGTGTAAAAATTCCACATACTTAGCCCTTTCCCATAGCTATCCTGAATGTGCTGTAAATTTAATTTTCTTTTCTAAGAAAGTAGACTCATTATCATTCTGGTTAAAGCAGTTGTCTTTCCTATCATAGAGTCTTTTTCCATTATTAAACTGAACCGTTAGAAAATTAAGCAATGTTAACAAGAAATTTCTCTCTAATATGCAATAAATATAGGTTGTTGGAATGGTAAGAACAGTTTAGTTCAAACAATTTAATTAACATCCTTACGAGGATCACTGAAAATAAAGTGCAAAATAAAATAAAATCACTGTTATGATCCTGACCCTGTGTTACAAACTCAAAACACAGTAAAGTGTCATAAATTTCAACAGCTCAATTTGGGTTCACTTAATAGAACTATGACAAAAGCAAATGTTTTGTCACTTTCAGACTGTTGCCAGGAAAATGTAGTGCATAATTAATGATAATCCACTCTTAAATTTGTATATGTAAAGGCATAGGAAGTTGCCACTGGTAGCACTGAAATAATATCATTTTCAGTGTTAAAATGGTAGAACTGTTTCATCTAAAACAACAAGTCAGGGGAAGGATAATGGAAGGTGTCAGAGGCACGATAAATAAGATTAGAGTGGACAAGGAGAAGTGAAAAGTATTAACTGCATTGAAATTTTCAATTAGAAGGGCAAAGAGAATCCTTTATGAATCATCCCCTCCACCTTCTTTTTAATCTTTCTGAATAAATGCAGTTGAATTGCCTGAATACTAGTTAGTACAAAAAATCAAGCAGTTTCAAAGGAATTAATTACGGGTTTATGTTGTTGCTTAGACGCTTAAATAATTTTAAAGAACGCAGCTAGACTTCAAAATCTTGAACACCTGTGTTTGAAAATGCTAGTGGTAATTAGCTGGTCACCTTTCTAAGCAGACATGAAATAGCAGAACATCAGCTAAGCAATGACAAAATACATTATGTGCTGGATGCTATGAATCATACTGCTCTCCTATTTTCGTTATATGAACTGTGCTTCTGGCTAATGCATCCTGCCAAATATGAGCACTACAGAAAAGCCAACATGAAGTGAATGGTTAGGCAAAGACAGTTTTCACCAGCTCACTTCTGATGGACTTGTAACATGAATTGACATTGAATTTTCTCTGTAATGAAGCAAGTTTATCCACATGAGCCTTCTAATTTCGTCCCTCTTTCTCTTGCTTAGAAAAAGTGACAATTGCTTCTTCTGTCTGAGGACAGTTTAATTTGTCCAGACATGAGGGTAGGCTCAGCAAGCAACAGGGACTGTGATTTTTAAAGGAACTGTGTAACAGGAGATGTTAGGGGTCCGGTTGCCATCTGCTACTATACCTACACATCGGGTACTCTCTTTTGAGGTAGCAGTCTTGGGATCACCATTATCCTTGAACTGTAGGAGTCTGACCCTCTGGGAACCATGATTTATACCAAACCTTGGTCTTCTATCTGAGCAAGCAGCACACCCACCTAGGTGTTTTGCTATCCGAAACACAGCCCCTCTGTTAGATCTCTTCAGATCATATGAGAGGATTAGCTCCGCAGTGGATTTTTTTTATAGATACCACTAAGTAGGCTTTATACCTTCCTAGTAAAAGTTTGGATTTTTTTATTTATATTACCTGTGATGTCTTGGAGTCCTGAAAATAGCCGCAAATTCCTGTGTAAAACACATGGGAGTCCTGAGGTGGCAAAATACCAAGTCCTTAACTGGAGTTATTTAGGCATGCCTTTAGCATACTTAATCAATGTGCATGATACACTGTTTCCAAGAAATGAAAAAGTTGCTTGGATTGTTTTCTTTATTGGAATCCTTTTTATCTTCAGTGAATCAGTTGTGTCTCATATTCCCAGGATCCTACATTGAAAACATGAAATGCTGCTAAAGTTATTATCCTCTGTATACTAAGTAATATCCACAAAACTTTCTCTTCCAGCTGTGAAGAACTGAGGTGTTAAACAGATTATTCACAAGACCTGTTTTCCTGTAATAAACCTAAAGGAGGAGACTGAAATAAGCATGTTTTCTATATACAAGACTTAAATCTAGATGGAATTTCAGAGCAGTATTTCATGCCTCTTGTCAAAGCATAAGGATAAAATGCTGTGTAAGACTCAGCGTGGTAGAGAGGTGAAGGTAATAGGCAGTCAGAATTTATTAGTTACAGAGGCACTATCACTACATCTGTGCTAATAAACTGAGTGTGCAAATGCTGCTATCCTTAACAGATTTACTGCCCCCAAGCTGCCTACTAGCTACGGTCATTGGAAAGTCCAGTGTCGGTGTGGGACCTAGAAGTCCTTGAGAATGCACTGGTTGACATGAGCCATTTTTGTAGTTTGGGGTCTGGAGAGCTGTGAGCCACTTCTCAATAATGTTCCAGAGACTGTTTAATTTATTAGCACAGGTGAGTAACCTATAGACCTGCTCTCCACATTTGTATATTTGAAGAATAGTGTGCTATAAGAGGAGCCAAATGAAAGTTGTAATCATGATCCACTTCTACAACTCACCTCACTTGCACCATGGATTGCCCAGCTAGGTTGAATAGATAGATGATGTGACGAGGCACCTCTTCAGAACTCCCCTTAGCACCCAGGAGCAGAATTTACAATCCAAATCCCTTCTACCTCTTATCTCTTAGTTGTCTTCTTTACCAACACACACCAATTAGAATCACAAGCAATTAGCTCCACTGTATGCCGTACTTACACTCTTTAGTATTTGTTTTCTTCCCAGCTGAACCTCTGTGTCAGTTGAATGCTGACATCCACTTTTGACAGACAGATTCCACCATCCCTAAATGGATCTGTCTCAGAGTATCTACTACATTTGCACATAAGCACCATATCACCAGCATTCAGCATGACCTTAGCAGTCTTTCCCATCTGCACTCTTTCTGGCCTTATCCAAGCAGGCTTACTCTGTGTTTCTCCACTAAATTTTCCTGCTGCTCTTTTAACTACTAGACAGCTGTAAAGCATGTCAGTATCATGCTGTATCATGACATTCAGGACAGTACTATCACTAGCCCAATAGATCGTCAGGAAAGCTTTAGTGTATGGCAGAAATGTATATAGCAAATAAAATTATTTTTTAAAAGAGTACAACAAATGCCTTCATTAGTATTAGCAGCCAGGCTGGCCTTATAGACAGGGCATTGGTTGACGCGCATGCTGTTGGTTGACAATATGTGCTCTGTCTGCTGTTTATACTGCAAATCAATTTATTTTTGTCATGATTTTTTTTACCTGAAGACTAACTCACCAATGTTTGGGAAGAAAGGTAAAAAGAAATTTTGCTGCTTTGTTCATTTGTGTCTTCATAAAACATGGTAAAATTGATTCCCTGATAAATAATAATTCAGTGATGAGGTTTCTGAGTTTATTTTCTTTTTTTTGTCTCATAAAAAAAAGCTCGCATGAGCAAGTATCCTGCATGCTTTTAATATGTGTGACCTTAGGTTACTTAAAAGTGCAGCTGCAGTGTAGTTTCTTAACACATTTGTTTAAAATATTTATTGTTTATAGTTAATTATGTTAAGTATTTTTAGGTTTTCTTTGAGCAGTTGTGAGATGAGACGTCTTGTGTACCATCCTTACACCAAAGAGCTCAGCTTCCATGTTAATTTATCCGAGGTTAATACAAAATTCTTACCTGTCTCAAATTTGTTAATAAAGGTATTGAACGGTCTGGTAAACCCCTTTCCTGATTCCTTTCCATTCTGAACTTCTGAAAGCAGAGAGCAATGTTAAAAAACGTGG